>JAQBSW010001525.1:0-130747 GCA_029291075.1 Eudiplozoon nipponicum
GTACTGGCCAGAATATCTTATACAATTTCGGCATACACTTATGCAATCACATACTTGCATACATGTATATAATTTATTTTCTGAATGTATACGCGCATGAATACATAACTAAGTATCAAATGAACCTGGAGGATAAAAATAAATAGATCACTAACCGAAACTAAAATAAATATAGAGAGATTTGCCTGCACAAAATTAATAGATTTGATTTATAACAGTTTTTGTTCACTTCCTCATTTTCTGAGGCGCAGTGTGATTAATTTCCTTGATAATTATGCAATAAAATAAGCCTCGAATCTCAAAAAGAAGTAGATTGTAAAGAATCCACTAAGGAAATGAATTTTAAACCAATAAGATACTTTACTCTTTTTTGATCTTCCATGGTGACATTGGCTCCGGTTGACGAATAGTCTTTGAGCAAATAGCACATGGTCACACCTTTTATTTATCTTGACGGTGGTATATCCCACTAAAACTAACTTGGTACTATGTTCGTCATGCCAAACATATACAAACTGACTCCAAAGTTAAAAGATTCCGCCATAATTGACGGTTAAACTATTTGTTACTAACCTTTTGTGTAGACATCTGCAATGCCCATCACTCCTTTCTTCCATCACTATTAGCTGTTTGCAGGTATCTTTGTCGCATTTTCCGACAACATGCTGGCCCGGAGTATTAAATTTACCCTTTTTCTGCATCCAGCTCTTTTCCTCAAAACGACAAGGCGATATCTTTGCGCTTTTTATGTTCACAATACATTTTGCTACATCTTGTTTGATCAGCTTAAAAGTTATCTTTCGGATTATCAAATTTCCTGTTTCTTTGTCGCATAAAACAACTCTCTTCTGATGTGGACAACCTAGGTAATCGCAAATATATCACAAAAGCAAATGTATAGTCTTATGATAATTAAAAGTTTCACAGTAAATAAGTTACTGATTTGTTCCCTCATAAGAAAATCAGTTTAAGTTTTAAGTGAATAACTTGAATGGTCTTTTACACGGTAATGTCATTTTATTCGCTATCTATATATTTATGTAGAAAAGGTGAAAGAAAATTTTATCATTATTAGAATTAATTAATCCGTAAAGATTATGCTTTTTAAACTACGAACATATATATATATATATATATATATATATATATATATATATATATATATATATATATATATATATATATATATATATATATATTATTGGTATCGGCTAACTATTTAATAAGATCGCGAATGCAATTTATCAAGGAGACCGATTTCGTCATTATTCGACTCTCATCATGTACTTCCGCGGTCTGACATTAAGAAAATGGAAAATAATATCGAAGATTCTGGTTGTCAACTACGCCCCGGAGTCACGCAATGAATGCAAGTTTAATTTGTATACTGATTTCGCTTCTAGGTCAGTTAATTCTCCACCATGTACTTTCACTACATTTCGCGGCAGAAAGTGATCCACCTATATAAAAGCTGAACGGAAAATTAAGTTTACAGCTCAAAGTGTGGCTTCGGTGTTTTAGTAGAGCAATTAAAGTACTATGATACAAATATCCACTGGTTCAAATCCAGGTCGCAGCCATTCTGACAAGTACTCGATGAATGCACAGTAACGGCGAAACCTGTCTACTTAAAGAATAAATTATTGCAATACAACAAAAATATAATAAAATAGCAATGGTTTCCTCTCTTTTGTGTGAGAAGTCTGTAATTGCCTGAACAGCTGTAGCATGAAAAGGAACACTCCGTCATATTCGTCAGCTTACTCCTGGCGACGTAGGTCGTCGTTTTGCATACAAAAACAATAAAATTTCCCGTAATATTCGACTGGTTTTGGTTTTGTGTGACTGACGGTAGTTTAGCAAAATCTTGCTAACAGTTTCCAAACATTTAAAAATATAATTGAAATCACTACCCAGGTAATCCGTGATTGATAAACTGATTGGCTGTAATAAATGTCGCAAAAACTGCGAAAAAGTTATGATCGTGGAAGCATAGCTATTGTGCAGCGACGTTGCAGACCGTTGCAGTGAATGCAAGATTTCTACAAGTCGAAACTCTCAACCTTGCCTAATGTTATAAAGCTGAACAGTTTCTGTTGCATATTAACATCCAAAAGTGTCAGATGCCATAGAACGGTTCAAGTATACTTTTACGTGATTTATTTGTTCATAAACGTAGTTTTAATAACCGAGTGCTTTGTTTTATATGAACATATTTGGGGTCAGCTATGATGCGAGGGTTTGAATAACCATTACTGATCTCGCATACTATAGGACTGAATCGTCTAATTTAAACTATAAAAATATGAATATGGTTGGTATGGAGAAAACAATGCATACTATAATTATGGGGATCCATTGATCGATTCGACAAATTATCGATAATTTGCATAGAAACTGAACTGATCTAAGGACACCACTCAGTTATTTTTAAGAAATAAGTTAATACACAACGCTATTGTATTCTAAACCTTTGCACATATATAAATCTAACCAAATGTCTTGAGATTAATCTTCCTATAAATGTTCCTTTATAACAATTTTTTTCCATCCATATTTCTACTCACAATCTATTATATATTTATAAATATGTGTATGACTACATGAATTGCAGAAAATATTATGCATTCTTATGTGTCTCTTTATTCGCATTGGATATCCATATATCAACATGCCTAGACCTACATATTTTTACATGCCACCATATATAAAAATATCACGATAAACATATATATATATATATATATATATATATATATATATATATATATATATATATATATATATATATATATATACGTCTATCTACTCATCTACAGACCTTTCTAAATATTTATATTTTAATCTAAATGTATATATGGTTTTATCAATGTTATCTTTCTAACTATCTTTCTGTTTCCTCTCTATATATTCATATATATATATATATATATATATATATATATATATATATATATGTATATGTGTGTGTGTGTGTGTGTGTATAGAAATTGAATTTCAATTTTTGGCGAAGTTATTGACTAGACATATTATGTTATTAAACATTATACTTTGCAGAATTTACCTAAGGTAATTCATCAATACAAACTTTGCTTTCCTTAAACATACATTGCTGTTTGTTTCTTGCTAATTAGTTTGCCGTTGTGGAAGATTGAAACACGACAGTTGACGTAGCTGATGATAGATTTATTATGTCTTGCGACTGATTAAGATTATCAAATATTAAAGCATAAATACAATTGAAATTACTCAAACTATATTCAAAGTATCGATGAGCAAATGTAACCTCGTCACAACTCATACGTCTAACGATTTCCAGCAAGCTAGTTCCATCTCAGTTACAAAAAAAGTCTTACCGCATAATTCAGACGTCTGTTTGAAAAATCGCCACACGCATTGGCAGTTTTCGACTTGGCTGACCAAACGAGTAATGTTGCGATATGCAGCTGACTGTGGTGAGGTGCGGATACAGTCCCCGGAAACTTCTCGATATTTAACTGGACAGTCTGTTGTGTAAAATTAAGCAAGACATAGTTGGAATATTAATATCAGTTTTCTTTATATATGTCTATTAAGTCCATATTCTGTAAATAGAAATAAAAGTTCACAAAATTAGAAGTTAAGAATGAACCTAGAATTTTAATCCGCATTGGGAAGGTTGAATATCACCCTCTGGTTTAGGCAAGGTTGAAACGTTATACCATGGATGCAAACATATCGGTCGCGTATGAAGCAAGAAACGAACGCATTCCTAAACTATTTGTGATTAAGTTTTTGATTCCGTGGTAATACGTTAACTAGAACACAACCTTTATTACTGTTTGTTGCGAAGACCTAATATATATGCAAGTATGTATCAGGTGATGCGAACCAAGTAAAAAATTATTTCAATTTTGACCAGAAGGATAAATCAAAGACAGCAGGTTTTAGAAGAATGTACCGTCCTATTATCCCACATACCTCACCAAAATAAATAGTGGTAATGCGCGTAATACCGGCTCCTACTGATGGGTCGCCAGTAAGCACAAAGCGAAAGTGCATGGGATTATACTTTGCGTCTATACTGCCTTCGATTTATCCTTCTGATCACAACTGAAATAATTTGTTACTAGGTTCGCAATACCTCATACATACTAGTATACAACATGTTCGCTATATGACTTTAGGTATTAGGCAGGGTGGTTTACGAATTACTTTCGTTCGTATAGGAAAAATAAGATATGACAAGGACATAAAGAGCAAAACGTCCCATCTTGTTTGTATAATTTTCATGCGCAATAATGACTCAACAATAAAACTCAACATAACATCGCAAACTCACTTAAATTTTGTTAAGTAATGTGGTACAGTTGCACGGTACAAGCTATTGAATGTTTGCAAAATAAAGTACCATTACCACCAACTTCGTGCATGATCTTCACGAGGTGAACATAAAACTAACTCAATACATGTAATGTGTACGAATGCTGTGATTTCGGAGATATTCTAAGTGTCAAAGAAATTGAGAATAAAATCAATTATAAACAAATGCTCTATATTTGGCGTTTGATATGTAGACGTTGTCTTATTCTTGTGGTAATCATGATATCGTTCAATTAAAAAGAAACTAGCAGGCATTATCACATGGTAAGATGCGAGATATGATAGGACTATGTGTATACGAAGATTTTCCTCGAAAAAAGGGGTGCCAGCAACAAAATTTTGGAGATAATTTAAATTTTGCTGTAATGGAGAATATCAAATATTGTGAACATGCGGTCGAAATTTAAACTCTTTTTCTACATCATGATTACAGGTTTTAAATATATAAAGTGTTGTTAATTGGGTTTATAGACTCATTGTAAACGAATTCAAATAAAGTTAACGCAACTGCATCCTTGACACGTATACTTTGTCTTCCGACTGTTCCACTTTTCTTTATCTACTATATATTGATTTAAGGAATGGCGCCGGATCCTTTATATGTGTTGTTGGTAGGCACAAAGCACATTGTTACTTGAGATAACTCTGATCAAGGAGCGCTTTTCATATATATTGTGATCCTGCATGAACCAGTTTGTTGCAAGGCATGAAGTGCCTAGTACATATAATCATAAAAGTTAGTACTCCGCAACAAAGAAAAATTAATTATTAACAATTTATTGGATGGATTTTATGTAAAACACACAAATTTCGTAGCTTATATGGATGAAGGCCATAATACAAAGCTTTGCGGAATTATTAAATAGATTGTGATTTTGGTGTGTAAAACCAACCACGTGAACATCAAATTTCATAAATAATAATTGCTGTCTTGATTTTACTTAAAATCACCTGTTAGGAGGCATACACTGCCTATTGTATAAGTACACGTTTTCTATCCGGTGGAAAATTATATCACAAGGGAACTTTCTAGAGATATTTTAGACATTTTAGTGATGAATAGTTTGTAATGAGCTAAATGTTTATACCTCAGTACAATTTAGTTTCCTCGACCAATTAGTCGGGCTTCTATTGTGTATGGTCAGCTCATGCGGATGTCTGTGTATTTTATTCAATTTAGCATAAAACAGAGAATCCAGTTTTGCAATGGATAAGCCAAAGAAACCAATTTTATCTCAAACAAAGATTTAAAACTGAATAAAAGAGAAATAATCTGAGTTTAGAATTCCTCATGCAGCATTTTTGCTTTTATCACTTTTTGTAATTTGAATTTCCGGTTTGAACTAAAGAACTTATTGCCAATTTTACGCTTACTTATGTAACGCAGTTGAGTGGAAGTTCAAGCCATCTTATTTTGATGCAGAGTAGAGAATTGGGATAGCCACTAGATAATATTTAAATTAAGCTTTCCCACTTTAGACAGACATCAATCCCATTTTTATTTGACAAGTTTGAGAAGAGGAAAATTATCGTCAGTCGCAAAAACCAATTGGCATATCACATGCAGAAAGATTTTAGGCCTTTCTGACGAATTTTTTTGATAACAAAATCGTTTTTGTTTTAACTGATTTTTAAATTACAAAAAGACGCCTCAAACTAAAATGTTTTTCTGGAGCAAGAATGAAATAATTTCGTTTATTTAGCACACTGATATGCTACAGCTAGTTACGTTGGCAACAATTACGAAACGAAATTATGTACAGATGAGTGATACATAATTTGACAAAAACCCCGAAACAAATAACCGACAAGGCCTAATCGTTTTAAAATTGTATAAAAACCAACAGTATTTCTATTGAAAATTTACTTCTCTGCTAATCGTTGTCGACCTACCGCAACTTACACAGAAGTGTAACTTTGAAAACAAAAGGCATTCATCTGTATTTTCTGTCGAGATGTTTCGATACCAATTTACAGGTATATGTGTCAACCCACTGATCATCACCAAAAAATCTTGACAAATAATACACCAGGAAAAAATATTTGTTTGAACGTCCTTATTATAAATTATGAATTGCTGATTCTTTAACTTGTACTGGCATTTAGACAAATAGGAGTGAATCACGAAAATGTGTATGTCTAACGTGAAAAATGCAGTTAAATTTAAATATGACTATAATTAAATTAATCTAATTAAAATTACAGTGAATGAATTACAATTTGCTATTGCGCGCATAACGCCGAATTTTAGTGTCAGATGTTTGCAGCCTACCAATTTTTTGCATCGACAATATATATTAATTAATGTGTATTCGCCAACTTAAAGAATATAATTTAAAATAAATTCAATAGTTAGGGTGGTGGAAAAGGAATTTCAATTATATCAATCTGTAGTAAAAAAATGTAAGAGAAATTATTAAAAATCAATGGAATAATTAAAAATGAATAAGGGTATTAAATTACAACTAATGAGTCAGATAAAGTTATGATATAACAGTTAGTTACTACATGTTGCGGAAATCTAATAGGTATTCAATTGTGTTTTAGGTGTTGCGAATCCAGTAATAAATTAGCTCAAGTAGAATTGGAAGCGTGAAACAAAGTCAAAATGAACGGAAGGTATAATATCACGTGCACATTAGTTTCGTGCTTTCTGGTGACTCAACAGTAGGAGCCGGTATTACGCCCTTTACAGACTGTTAGTTACGGTGTTGAATGTAGGACAATTTGTCTGGACAACCTCTATACGAATGTGCATACCAGCAGTAGCAGATTTAACTTCATATAAAGTCTTCGACATTGAGACTTAAAAGTCAACTCACCATATTTAATATATACAGAGCGTCTAGAGGGTAGCAACATTATGATTGACGAGTCTGTACATGGTACCAAGACAATGGATTTTAAAATATGCTAAAATTTAGGAAATTGAGATTTATACCCACTTCTGAACATCTGTTATTCTAGCAAAGTCATTAATTCTGATGTTATCGTTTTCAATTATCATATTGTATAGTTTGGAAAGTTTATAAATGAAATCAAGTTCGTTGGTAAATATTTCACGTAACGAACGCATTGGATACAACCGGTTATCAAGATGTGAAAGATAGTAAAATATATGATGCTGCTGTAAAGACTTCTTGAAGTGATTAATAAATATTACGTTTTTCTGCAATCTGTAAATAAATCATATTTTATTAGCTTTAATCGTATTGTTAATTACTTTCTAATTCTGCTTATCGCAGTCATCGATTGCTATCTTTAATTAGAGCCATACTTTATAAATATATATATATATATATATATATATATATATATATATATATATATATATATATATATTCTATGTGATGATAAAGCTATCTGCGTACTATAAATGTTGGTTTTAATATAGTTCTTGTTTTTGATTTCATAGTTAAAGTTTTAATTTCCTTCCAAATTCTGAATCTAGTATCACCATTTAATTCTAATCAAAATAGGGGCCTGATCAGTTTTCCCTTATAAGATTGGAAAATTCTAATATATATATATGATACTTTCCAGGTAAATATGGAATGTTTGATCGTTAAGGTAACTACGCAAATTTCGGCAAAAAAAGTCATGATAAAATTAAGGCAGAATTATTTTTGTTAAAAATTTCTTACTTTTGATAGTCCTTTGGAGTTGGTGCTGAATTACGCATTGTCCGCCATAAAGTTTGTGTACAATAGAACGGGTTTCGACAATACTATTTTGCTTGCAAACTATTGCTGATTTTGTCGGATGTATTAAATTACAATCTGAGTAAAAAATTTTAAATTGGTATAAAAATTAATGAAATTTTTAAAAATGGTGAGTAATCGTAGAATGTAGTTGCTCATAACACATGAAATAATTTCAATCAAGATCATTGTAAAAATCTATATGGTAAAAATACAAAATTCTTTAATTTACAATTACGTTAACACAAACCAAGTTTTCAGCTTTTCTCATACTAGCTCTAATTCTGTGACAAGTCCATTGTACCTTTCCTATGTGCAAAAACAAAAAGAAATTTTATCAGATACAAGAAACGCTTCTTTTCTCATTATCTCCTCAAGTATCTACTAATGAACATATCTTTATATATAAATTGGAAAGCAAAACAAGATAGAATATGTAAAAATAGATAGAGTGTGAAAAGCGGAAACCAATCAATTGCACGCGTCACATCCAATTCAAGCTTAATGCCTAAACATGCTTCTTCTGCTTGCATAAATCCGGCTGAAATTAGACATTAGATCGTTAATTGCTTTATTGTAACCGTTTTCTTTTGAATCTTGACTAAAGCTATCCCAGGCAATTAATTGAATCAATTATTAAAAGGGGAATTAAACAGAAACATACGTATTTCGGGCCAGAAAAGAAAACAGTCTACCTAAACATCAAATTTAAGGGGGATGCAGTTTCACAAATGGCACAAAAGAACGTGGAAGCAGCGTTAACACGCACATTTAATGCAGCTAAACTATGAGTGTTATTTGGGGAAACACACTTGCCTTTACCAGCAATCAAAGAGAAACAGCCGTTAATGTCGATATCAAATATTATTTACCAATATACATGTGCAAGTTGAATAAGTGTGGGCCGTTGTATGTGTTTTTAATAAAATGTGTTGTTCTCTGTTGTGAACAAGCTATTTAATTTAATTATTCGTGGATTTACTAAATTTAACACATAAAGATCTAGATATTTCAGTTGAGTTGAGATCAGACGTAATTATGACTATTTTTAAACCATTTTGTATAAGCTTCATTTCATATTAAACATACTCATCAATTCACCAAGTAATTCTCAACAATAACTATTAATACACATAATGGCGTAGCTAAAATTTATAATTTATTTGAATTAGTTTATTTTATAATATTCTCCTTGAATAATGATCAATATCGAAAAATTCCAATGCCGCGTTTTGCGTACGCGGGTAGTAGCTTTGCACGGACAGTTTCACAAAGATCCGATTGATCACAATTTCCAATTTTGTTTTGTCTTTGATCGGGTTGAGTTTGTATTCGTCCCAATGGAAATGCGGTTGCTAATATTTTTATGCACTATTTTGAAAAAAATCTGTTGTTAAAATCTCCTCTCAAGCCAAACTTGTATGTGAGATTCCTGGATGATATGTTTATAATTTGGAATCATGGTGATAATGAGTTAAATAAATTCCTCGAATTAGCCAACCAGTTAGGTGAATTAAAGTTTACATTAGAAAAAGAGAATAATGATGAATTACCCTTTATGGATGTGAAAATAAAACGGAATGGTCCCAGATTGGAAAGAGATATTTTTAGAAAAGAGACTTATTCGGGACTTCTTCTTAATTTCTTCTCAAATCACCCATATGGAATGAAAATAGGCATTCTTAAATCCATGATATTAAGGAGTCTTAGAATAGTGGATATAGAAAATAGAGAAAAGGAAATGAGGAGATTAAGGGAAATATTCGAACTAAACGGCTATCCGTCAAGTATAATAGATAGATTATTAAATGAGATGTTGCTGAGATTTAATAATAACATAATAAACAAAGTAAAGAAGGAAACAGAACCGGATAAGCACAAAATTATGGTATTACCTGATTCAAAATTGAGCAGAAAAATTAGAATAATAGCAGCTAAATACAATATTAAAACAGTTTTAAGACAATCGCTTACTATAGGCAATAAACTACCTAACCAAAAAGAAAGAGTAGAACCCCTCGAGACATCAGGAGTATATGCGATACCTTGCAAAGAGTGTAATCTCAGGTATATAGGCGAAACCATGCGACCTATAAAGGTTCGTAGAGGTGAACACAAGACAGCCTGCAAATATGGACACATTCAAAGATCAGACCTAGCTAGGCATTCGAAGGAAACGGGTCATGAAATAGACTGGGAGGGATGTAAACGCATCGCGTTATGCAACCGCAACAGATTAACTAGACTAATTAGAGAGTCAATTGAAATAAAATCAGGAAAAGGTGTAATGAATGTAACATCGGTAGAAAAATCATTGGGCCCAATATTTAATGAAGCATTTTCTACGGTCAGAAAACGTGAGGCTGCGGAACCTGAATTAAGTGGGAACCTAAGTAAAAAACCTCGCTTATAGAAAACTGATTGCGAATGACCTATACCAATATCAATTCCTATATACTTATCTTTCTCAATAAAATGTTCCAGAAGATGGTATACAGATTTAGCAAGGGTTAGTAGATAGGACATTAGATTAGAGACATTTGACTCACACTGTTGCTTATATTTTATATATTTATGTAAGGTGTGAATATCTTAATAAATGAATAATACGTTGGTCCTAGAGAAGATATTCATGGTTAACAGCTATCAAGTGTCCTTTTAAGAGGAACTCAAAATGTGGTAGATAGACGGATATATAGATAGGCCTATCTGTAGATAGATAGGTTTATTCTATATACATAATATATATATATATATATATACGGACATTAATCATTTTATACATTACCATTTAATTATATATATATATATATATATATATATATATATATATATATATATATATACAAGACATTTAACTCACACTGTTGCTTATATTTATATATATGTTTTTATACATATTTATATGTATTTTATATATTTATATAAGGTGTGAATAAATAAATATACAATTTGATTAATTGGTCAAAGAAACAGTAAGAAAAGAGAAAAATAATAATTTATAGAAATATGTAAATATATATATATATATATATATATATATATATATATATATATACAAAATACATATATATACATATATATACATATATATATATATATATATATAATTAGAGATATTGGACTCACACTGGTTGCTTATATTTATACATATATTTTTATACATATTGATATGCATTTTATATATTGATATAAGGTGTGAATAACCTAATAAATAATTATTATTAATAATATATATATATATACATATATATATAAAATTAGGGATATTGGGCTCACACTGTGTTTATATTATATATATGTTTTTATACATATTGATATGCTTTATATATTGATATAAGGTGTACTAACCTAATAAATAATTATTATTAATATATATATATATATATATATATATATATATATATATATATATAGGATTAGGGTATTGAACTCACACTGTTTTTTAATCATATTGATATGTATTTTATATATTGATATAAGGTGTGACTAACGTAATAAATAATTAATAAGAATAGTAAATGGTTGACAACTACCAAAGGTCCTTCTTCATATATATATATATATATATATATATATATATATATATATATATATATATATATAAATATATGTATATATATGTATAAAGGTGTTACGATATTATATTTAGATATATATGTATATAGGTATAATGAATTATTTTAGTCATATGAGCATATATTCTTATGCAATTATTTCTAAGAGTTGATTAACTTCGCATTGTGCTTACGATTAGTTTTAAAAACCGTTAGTTTGTCCATACTCTCTACCTTTCTCTCTTTAATCTTTGATCTAAACGTCGCTATGACATTAACTCTCCTTCCATCTAGGTAACTTGCTGCTCCATATTTGAACTAATTTGTTACTATGTGCACAATACCTCATACACCATTGTATACATTAGAGTTCCCGGCTTGAAATAATATACAGTATTTGACAGTCAAGGTTTTTGGTTTTATCAGTTTTGAATTTTGATTACCGTGACATAGTAGCAGTACAGTTATAACAAATGAAAAAAGGTTCGATACTTTCTATCTTCCCTACAATATTCTGCGCACGAGATAAGATTATATATACCGGGAATTTGGGATAGGTGAGGTAAAGATTGGTCTGCTAATTACAAATAGTTATATATTGAGTTTAGTTACTGAGACAAATTCTATGTTTAAAACCAGTGTTGAGTTAAAAAAATACGAATAGAATGTTCTTTTGAAATGCGAGCTTTAATAAAATTCATTGTACCCTTTTTATGTGCAAAAACAAAAAGAAATGGTTTGGAAGAATGGTTTTGGAACGAGGTTACCACATTTGCTTAGATCGGCTACTGTGATTATTGTGCTGTGGATATAAGGAGACTATTGGCCTGAAGATGGAAGTGGGATTTAATTTCCGAAACATAGCCAGTACACAAAGATGTGATAGAACCACATTTCCATTGGGACGAATACAAACTCAACCCGATCAAAGACAAAACAAAATTGGAAATTGTGATCAATCGGATCTTTGTGAAACTGTTCGTGCAAAGCTACTACCCGCGTACGCAAAACGCGGCATTGGAATATATGAAGCTGGCACTCCGACAAAACAATTTTATAAATATCGAAAAATGTCGAATTACGTCAAAACGTGAAACTTGTAACAAAATAGAATTCATTTAACTGTTATCAACGCTAATTCCATTGTTGAACTACTATAAGTAGAACGAATCCACACGTTTTAACTGTTTCCATGTTCATATTCAATCAGAAACATTTAATAAATTACGCATAAATTATTGATCGATCATAACTTATCTCTTCGCCAAAGTATTCCGCCACGTATGCATAGTCAAAATACGTTAGTAGGTGTAGCTGACATAGTATCTCTGATATTTCATTGATGTTTGTTTTACGCCAAAAATATGAATTATATTTTTTATTACCACCAAAGTTTTGTAAAGAAGAACGCGAATCTAAGGCTGTTTAGCGTGAAATTGAACAAAAATATAACTACAATTCATAGCACAAACACACACACACACACACACATATATATATATATATATATAATATATATATATATGTATATATATATAAATTGAAAGACAAAACAAAATAGATAAAGGCAAATATGCTGAGAGAGTGAAATAACGAGTGTCGACATCACAACTTACGTGGTCCGATCGACCAGAAATATAATTATTCCAAAGAGAGAATACTGCATGTTAAAAGCCTGTTGTAAATCGAATGGCAACTAAACATCTGCCATTGCGCAACCTATCGTTGAAACCTCACACGCATGTTCTCCCGACATAGCATTTAAGATAATTACTAGAAGCAATAACAGAAAGGAGTTAGCCAAATACCAAGCTTTATGGAAAACAACTGCAGCCGGATTTATGCAAGCAGAAGAAGCATGTACGGGCGTCGAACTTGAACTGTGTCTACTGCACGCAATTGATTGTTTGAATCCTTATTTCACACGCTTTACACGTTTACATTTTTTTATTATGCTTTGACTACTAATCCGTTCATGAAGAGATGTAGATTTTTGGACATTTGAGAAGAATATGAGAAATAAAGAGTTCTTGTATCTGATAAAATATCTTTTGCATTTTGGACATGTAATAGAAAACATGAATAGTAATACTATTACTATTATTATTATTATTATTATTATTATTATTATTATTAATATTAATATTAATACTAATAATAATAATAATAATAATAATAATAATAATAATAATAATAATAATAATATTAATAATGCTAATATTATTATAACTCCATGAAGTATCAGTTTACGTACCACAAATTTCTTTGATTTGATTTTGCAGAGTTTGACATTGATTCTCCACGGGTTTAAAAGTGATCACAGTCTTGAATCTGTAGCCTCGGAAAGGAGAATTTACATCGCGTATACATTTAGACATTTTCACCCGATCTGGGGGACAGGCTGTAATTATAAACGTTGTAAATATATTGTTTTAGATATATATGTATATTTTTTTAAATGAGCAAATGGAAATTGTTATTTTCAATAAGTTTAAAGTTCTTGACTATTATAAAAAAGATGCTATATACAATTGTATGCATTTTTTATTAATAATGAAATTGTAAGTCTTAAATTTTGCAAGCATCTAGTACATGCATAAACACTTTTTTGTTAGGTTCACTCGGCTAAATAACATATACAAACAAAAGGGTTCTGATTCATCATGAATGATAAATTGTTACAAAAAAGGTAAATGAGCTATATTTTTAAGGTAACTCGGATAATATTTGCTTTCGTATTGCAAAAAAAGTATTTTTCATACAATTTATTGCATTTTTATGCTATTAATAGCAAATGAATGTTAAAAATGATTCTTCCAAATGAACATGCAATGACTGGCACTAATTTTGCTATATTTTGTGCCTGATTATAAAAATAGGATTGGTATTTATCTCAAGCTTGCAAAGTTGAACTAAATATATTTTTATATGACGAATTATCAGTAAAATTTTGTGCCACATAAAATCCCTCATTAATTTTATCGTTTGTCTTGAATCGTTCTGATAAAAAACTAGCATGAAGATTTTAAACAAAGCAGACTTTGAAATTTTATATTCTATTTAAAAGTTTCTTTGAGTTTATTTATTTTTTCCCCACGACTGACAATCATGTATAAATACTTGGTGATCTGTAAGATTCAGCTAGCTTACCAATTTGGCGTGTGCTCACAATTATATGTGGGACACATCGTCGATTAACGAGTGCACGGGTTACTTCTTTTCTCATAACGATCCCATTTTGCATAAACTGCCTTGACTCATTTGTTTGATTGCATTCTGTTTCAAAGTAAAAATAGAAGTTTTTTATAGTAATAAGACATTTAAATACATTTCCTCGAATATATATATATAATAGATGCCTGTATAAGGCTGAAAGTTACATGCAATTTAGCTCTTCCGATAGATGAGGAATGAAATTCATAGCTTAAATTCAGTACTCAGCCCCAAAAATTCTAGCCACAAAAAAATGATTACTCACTAAAAGAACAAGTCCAATAAAAATGTTGCATTGCTATTTGCAGTTGTAATTAGTTTTTACTGATTATATATATATATATATATATATATATATATATATATATATATATATATTTGTGTGTGAATGTGTTTTTATAAATTAAAATATATTTTAGTTATTGGCCGTCAAGCCTTAAAATTGCGTGGACTTGAACCGGATAATTATACATTTATTTTATTCAAGCGGGAACTAGAAAAACAGTCTACACACAAACAGGCTACATTCCGGATAAGCTCGCATAATTGTCATAAAACCTAAATTATTAAAACGAAACAATGCATTACATTTATTAACTGTCGTATCGGATGACTTAATTTAGTGAACAGACGAGAAAACTTTAAGGTGACTTACGAAAGAATAATTCAGTAGACTTGCTAAATATTACAAAGTAAAGTAAAATTCCAAATGTCATTGAAATAATTACGTAGTGATTAATACAATAAAAGCACAGTGGAACACATTTTATACTTCCACCCCATGCATTTTGGTGCCTAACTAATTTGACTATATTTAGGGATCCTTGAATTAAACTTAGTTTTGAATATTGACGTGGAGAAATGCGCAGACCTAAGTAGAAATTCATCTTAAATGGATATACATATTATGATATAGTAAAGGCAAACTATGAAATCATTCAAAATAATTATATGCAACACAAAAAAATAAAATCTGGAATTAACAAATAAAAATGTAATAGCAGTATAACTTTTTAGGCGCGGTATGAAAACAAATCTGATGAATACGAGATAAAAAGTAATCCGAATGTGAAACGCAGTCTGAATTGGGAAAATAATAGCTAATATATTAGGCCGAGTAAATTTTTAGGGTGTAATAAGTGATGCTATTGATTTTATATTCGATATCGATAATTTCCTAAGTGAAATGAACTAATTGATATGCAGAAATAAAGTTTTTTTCTATTTTATTGAATCCCTATTGTACAGTAATTTTTTGCAAATATAAAAAAATCACCGATGATTTTTTTTCAAATTGAGTTACAATTTATATGTTGAAGCATAACTTTATTATAAACCAGGTTTCTAATCAACCTATAAAATGCCATTTTCCATTCGCTTGAACTCAATTCACCTTTAATATCTTTATTGAATTAATTTGGAAAATGTGTAGCTGCTTGATATGCTATTGAGTCAAGACTGGTCATTTACCAAGGAGGCTAATGTAAGAGCTTTTTATAGACAAAACTGGAAAAAGGGACTAATTCTTCCCATTAACTGATAACATTGTCAATTAAATCACACTCATAACCAGGTATATTTTAAAATGTCTTTTATATCTAGAAATAAAAAGAAATTAAGCATTGTGAAAGCAGTCGGTTGCAAAATACAATAACAGCAGTTAAATAAACAAAAGGAATCCGTAGTTTGATTGAAATAAATGTAGTTAATTATTTTAAATCTGCATGTCTGACTCTGCATGCGAGATTCACGCTTCCTGTACAACTTTAATCGAACGTTAACACGTTTTCAACATTTCAGTCGATTTGAGTTTATGACGTATAATAATATATATATAATATGCAAATTATTTAATAATTTATTTTTTAAGGCGAGCCTTAATTAAATTCATAGTACCCTTTCCATATGCAAAAAGAGAAATTAATATTATCAGATACAAGTACCGTTTCTTTCTCATATTTTTTAAGTACCCATAAATGAACATTTCTTCTTGTATCTGATGAAATTTCTTTTGCATTTTGCACGGAGAAAGGGCAATATGAATTTTATAATTTACTCTTTTATTATACAAATATGTCTGAACTAAAAATTATATATTGTACTAATTTTAAATGCATTAATTGTAGGGCAAAGCAAACAAATCTGTCAAATAATAAAAAATTGGTCAAAATTTATAATTTATTTCACACCTATATCGAAATATTTATAATTCAATCCCAGGAATACAAGAATACCAGTCCTCGCTTGTCTAAATCAACTTACTGCAAGGTTCACTCCACTTTCGAATAATAATTGATCGACACGAACATTTTTCCGGAACCAAAGTGTTCTGCACAATGCCAAAAATTGTTCTGTATTGCGTCTGCGCAGAACAGTCGGCCAGTTTCATAGGTTGCTCCTTAGGACATTGATGTGACCAGCGTATGCAATGTTTTACTAAGCGGCAACTGCCTGCGTCTACTTTAAACTGAAATTCTGTATAACATTTAACCCAACTGATTTTTTTTAAATAAAAAGAAACATTTGCAAAGCATTAAAATAATAAATTAACGGTAGTCATTATTAACAAAATGATCTGCTTGAAAACCTATCGAATACACAGTAAATTTCGTGATAATTGGCACTTCACCAAAGTAAAACAAAAGGCATTTAATGAAATTCTCTGAAATCCATTTTAAAATTAACTTCGTAAATTTTTTTATTGAATAAAAGGTATATAATCGAAATATTTGCAATTTTCATTTACCTAGATATCTGTCAACGTGATTTGTTGATGGATAATAGATTCCAGAATTAATTACGTCTAGAATTTCATTCTTTTGCTTGAATTAAGGAATTCATTATGTTAGATTTATCAACGTATTAACGTGATTTATTTATAAGAATGCAAATTATCGGTCATCCGCGAAAAGTAATGCTATTTTTCTTCAAAATGCTTATATAATTTTTAATTAATTTATAAATAGTATGTGTTATGCAAGGCATAGCAGCGGAAATTTTACAAGTCAAGTTTAAGAGAGTAAAATGCTGTCAAACTACAAGCTTAATCAGAAAAAGTGTATAGTAAAGCTATTGAAGTGTTATTTGTTCGTGCGCTTTAATATGACTTGGTATTTAGCGGAGCGAATAATTCTGCTAAATTACGCAGATCAACCAATGCAGGTTTTGTCACTTAAATATGTAACATTGACCATGATCAATCTCAAAAATTTTATTGTTTTTACTATTGTTTGTCGAATAAGTATTAATGACCAAACACCACTAACCATTATCAGACATTAATTTACCATCAGTAAAAACCAAAAACAGTAATCTATGATAAGAATAAACTAATTTTGATTAATGAAACATACATATTTTATGCGTAATGAGATTTTAATAAAGCTCATTTATTGATTAACTAGATAGGCTATATAATAAAACTATAATTTAGTGTTCTGTTCGTGATATAAATTTTTAAATCAAGTTTGCGAGCGTGATATAAAACCTAACACTATATTTAACTTGTCGTTGTAAAGCAAAAATATATTTAAATACTTAATAAATGGGCTTTCGTATTTTAATGCATAAAAATCGTTTTCAATATAATTTTGGAAGGTATTTTGCAATGAATAGAATAGTCATTACGGAAAACATTTATAATGAAATCTCGTCACTTTACTTTAATTGAATATTATTGACCAAGGTGGAATGGTTTATGCATTTCTATGGAAGATAGATCTCAGCAGGTTGAATCATTTCTAAAGCCATAATCAACAAGAACTAGCAGAGTAAAAGACTAACTAAATGACCAAAATTAGTAAAAAGCTGAATATAGAGTGCAATTAGTGCTTTTTGTGATGCGGTAAATGATTTTCAGGCTAAGCCAAATGCTCCAGTATGCGTGTCTTGGCCTCAGCAATTCTGGCTAGTACGATTAGAACTAAAGTGACCTATCTGATGAGTTTCATTTGATACAATTTCCATGTGAAAAGCATGCCGCATTCCTGGCTTATAACGGTGATTTGACCGGCAGAGACATCTTATCTAAGCATAAGATAGTAAAATCAAGTTTGACCGTTAAAGAAGCATACATATATAATTTTAATTCAAAAGTTATAATTATAGCGTTTTTCCTTCATTAAATGGAAATGGTGCCTTTTGAATTTGATCACTTTTAAAAATATTTTACCGTCCTTCTCCATCACAGTAGATTCTCCTCATTGGCGACGGACAAGCACATCGTCTGCGAATGTGCTCCTCCTGAGCGACACATTTTTTCCCGATCAAGCGAAAACGTATTTTACGCACTGCTTGAAAGTTGTGAACACACGGCGACTTCAACTCTCTTGGCCTTGGACAAACTGAACGTGCATTGTGGGACAAATGAACAAATAGTTGGAGCGTTAAATCTTGCACTAAATCATTCATGCTGAACAGGCTTATGATTTTGTTTATTTATTTATGCCAACATTTTGGTATTTATTTAATTTACCTATAACTGATTGTAGTAGTGGCGCTAAAAATATATTAAACCAAGTTTGTGCAGTTTAAAATTACACCAATCCCAATTTATATAATCCAAGTGCACAAACTTGAAAAACGATCATTATTAGCGCTTATGGCCGAATTTCGTTCTTGCATGTTAATTATCAAAGCACGACGGCAAGCTCTCTCACAAGGCCCGACTGAAATTATTATATATTATTATCAAAATCAGGTCTGTAGCCGCTACTTCTAGTGTTCCCGCGCCATTGTGCTTGAAAGGAAATGTCAGCTGCACTATATTTATGCAGGCATGAGCTCAAAATCTTTGCAATTTCGCCAGACGTATTTTAATTATACTATTACGTGTTGATTTAAATCACGTTTGCGCACTTGAGATAAAAAGCAGACCTATTGTAAAAGAATTTATTCAATGCATTTGTAAAACTTTTCTATTTCACCTAATAAACTTTGTCTAATAAATTGTTTTCGCAAATATAAATCAAGAGATCCTGAAATGGAGAATAACACTTATTAATAATTGTAGCGTAATGTAATTAACCTAATAATGTTAAACCCAAAAAATATTATATTATATATATATAGAAAAAAGATGTGATCAAATACTAAAGATCATATTTTTATAAAACGGAAAATGATTTTTGTTTAAAACTCAAGGAAAGATTTCTCCATTTAATTCAATGAACTAACAAATAAAATATAACTATAATAAAGTCTACAAAATTGTGATAAACAACAGTCCAATTATATTTACCCAGTCGTACAAAATAGCATCACTACCGTTATTCGTTAATACAATTATCAATTTTCATTCCCTGGTTCGACAAATAGAGGTAATCATATTAATGCGTGTCAATGGGCAGGCGGAATATTTTCCTTCTCATTAACTGATTGATAAACAATTTGTTAAATCGCTATCGGCTCATTTCAGGACGATTAGTGTGAAATAGACAATAGACCATCAATTAAAAATGTTGTCACCTCGTGTTGAAAAACTGAGACGCTTCAAAATATGGAAAACATCAGCATAAAACTACTAGAAGTTATCACAAGTAAAGCTTTAGTTATTAGAAGTTTTCCTATTCTGGGTTATACTAGTGAAACTTGATTAGTCAAAGCGCCACCTCTCCGAAATATCCATTTTCTTTTCAAAATACCAGGTACTTAAATACTATTTGTTGCAGAGAACTAATATATATGCAAGTATGTATTAGGCATTGCGAACCTAGTAAAAAATTAGTTTATTTGTGACCAGAAGAACAAGCCATAAGCAGCATGAACGGAAAGTATAATCTTATGCGTATTCGTTTCGTGCTTACTAGCGACTCATCAGTAGGAGCCTGTATTACGCCCTTTAACCACTATATGTTTGGGTGAAGAATGTGGGATAATAGGACGGTACAATATCAGGTACTTGTTCGGTATTAGTCTTTTAAGGAAAAAAAATATTATTATTTCATTTATTCTTAAAATTTTGATATGTTAATTTATGTATAAACAGATTGCTATCAGCCATTTGTCCTTGCTTGATATACTTGCGCTCATTTGCAGATGTACTACTTCTAAAACCAAACAAGCTTTAACTACTAATGTGAATAAACATTATGTACTGTACCTATTAAACGTTAATTACTCACCACAGGCACCACGCAAAATTCGCTCCACTGGTATGCATCGGCAACCACGACGAACGTAAAGTGATATATGCGTTGTGAGAATTCCGGTGACTCTATTGCAATCTTCTCTGATGCTTTTGCGTGGACAGATAACATTCTCAGCCGTCAGCTCTCGGGTTGTTTCCAACTTTCTATCATTCAGTTGGATGCTTTCTGATTGGTAAATAAGCTATTAAATAGCGTAGCACAGATATATAAAGGTGGTTAAGAAAAGTGTTTAAGTAAAATCTGTGCAAACTTTCAAAAAGCAAGTACTCAGAACCTAATTTATACTTTTAATGGTTTTTTTAACAAATATTTGATTGCTACAAAAATTTAAAATTAAATGGACCATATCTTTATACTGATTACTGACTTTAGAGGTTACAAATCGTACATATTCAGGAAAGGTTATGCAACAATCAAGTATGTTGGTTGTGAATAAATGTAAATTTAACTCGACAATAAATCATAAATAAATTACATTATCCAGCTATAAATAACATTCTTTTACATTTGATTTAACAAATCAGAAATATTCTGTTTTTTATTGGTTTTAATTTGCGGCATGCGCACGTTGGATTTTTCAAAAATCGCGTTTTGAATCTGTGAGAGTGTATTGATGTTTTTCAGCATGCAAATATAATTCATATGTAATGCATAACTAAGTGAGGAGCACGATATTTCCTTACTCGTTTATCGATGGATTGAATCCTGACCAAGCCTGCACTATTTAGACTATTGTTACCCTGGTAACAGCGCATTGCATTTTGATTTTAGTATTCCAATAAAGAGTGAAAATTGAAAGATACTTTTATTATCAACAAAAACGAGATCATATTTTTAAATAGTGTTTGCCGCACCCAGTAACCCGTTTATTTTTTTAGCCAGACCAATACGCCGAAAGCAGTGGAAACTAGGTTTTCCCAATTCGCGCATGCCTTTGGTATTTGAAGGTTTTTTTTATCTAGAGGAACTAACATTATATCATAAACCTATTACATTTGCGGTGAATAATTGCGGGACAATTGCGCGGCTCAGTCTTCTATTCGTTTGTGTTTACAACTACCAATATGTTGCAATTGTTTTTGAAGTGTCGCTCATCTAGTAACAAATAAGTTTAAATATGTACAGAATAATAAATCGAAGACAGCACGAACGGAATGTATATTCTCATGTGCACCCTGTTGACTCATAAGTAGGAGCCGGTATTATGCCCTATAACCACTATATATTTAAGTGAAGGATGTTGGAAAATTGTATGGTACTATCTCCTTCCTAATGTCACATTTTCTCACATTCCGTAATACTGGCTCCTTTTAATGAGTCGCCACTAAGCACGAAATGAATATGCACATGAAATTATACATACCGGTCATGCTGTATTTGGTGTATTCTTCTGGTCATTTTTGAACATATTTGTAACTAGGTGCGCAACGCCTAATACAAAACTGTATATTTTTTTCTGCCAGTGACCAAACCCAACTGTAAAATTAATAGTGTAGAAATAATCTCAACCTCTTTTTCGCCTTACTATCTTATTTGGTGAAATGTACAGATTATATACAAAGTAACTTCAACACTGAAAAATGATATGTTATAATAGTAACAAAAATCACACCATACCTTATTATCTACCATCTATTGTATAGGTGTCATTATGCTCAGAAAATATAACATGATTTTAATTTTTTCGATGACATAAAATTTTTGAAGATTTTATACAGGTGAAACATTTTAAAAAATGATAATTCCATGCACAATAAGTTAATGCGGTAGTAGCATACCTTATCCAGCACTAAACTGTACTTGATGAAAATGCGTATACGCCGCTGTTTCCGTTCATCACAAATAAGTTTTACTTGTGCCGGTGGTGTTCCACACAGACGTCTGAACCGGAGCAACTTCGCCACGCATTTACAATCTTCCACTTTGTATGCCTTAACCGTTGTAATCTGCTCGCTCAGAGAGGACTCGAACGTCAACCGCCCGTAGGACTTTTGGTGTACCTGCCTTGAGGCATAGCACTCTGATTCACTGACAATTTGATCCGGTTTGTTGCACTCTGTCAACAAAAATAGTAAACAGAAAATACATTTGTAACTTACATGACAGAAACGATTAAATTTATTGCAAAGCAAACTTCTAAGACGATAATATATCAAATTATGATGTTTATATGGAAAATATAAACGACATATACATGATACTTCGTAGGTTTTCTGTTGTCATTTTGTTTTTATGTTAAAAATGAAAGATTATAGTGAAATTAGTTAATATAAAAGTGAAAAAAACGCTAAAAATTTGGGCTTTAAAAGGAGCAAAACTGAATGTTCTTAAAACTGTTTTCCTCCCAAATACACCTCAAACTCAATATTGTACAAGAGGTGTGCCACAGAATGTCATATACATAAAGACGATTTATTGAAATACTAATAAAATGACAAATGGAAGTTAACGAGGCCTGACTTTTTTAATTGATTTAACATTTAGCATGCAATGTGGTGAATTCAAAAAGGCCAAATTCATTTCAAAAATAAAATTTTAGAAAAAGCCATTGAAATCTACAGCTTTCAGTGAGCTATTATTTTTAGAATTGAGTCAATATTCCCAATAACGCTATCCGCATATCTGTAAGGAATTTATCTATATATATATATATATATATATATATATATATATATATATATATATATATATATATGCGGAGAGAAATTAAAACCAGTATAGTGTGAGACTATTGAGTTGCAAACTTCGAAATGATTTTATTCATTTTACATCAAATTATTGAAATCATTCCCATTATATACACATTTGTCAGTAAATACCAAGCATCGTATATCGTAGAAAAGACAGTTTACACGGTAGACGCAAATAATGAGCACACTTGTGAATGTCAGGGTACATGTTGAAATAAATTACAATATACGCATTAAGTTAAGCGGACATAGTGTATGCTAGCATCAGGGTAAAGTTTTAAATTTCGAAAATTGCAGCACTAGTTTATTGTGCTATAGTTCTGCTAAAGACCTCATAAATTAATAATTAGGAATAAATTTATTTAATAACGTTATATAAAAGTGCTCCTTGAATGTCGGGATACCACTCTCAGCAAGATTGCTTTAGGTATGGCCTGCGCCACAACCAAAATCGCATTGATTTTAGTGACTAACTATTCGAGTGTGCATGTATATATCGCCGTGTTTAATGCCAAATAAAAATAGAATCGTATATTTGAAAATTTTTCTTTATACCAAAACCATTGATCTATTCTGCAGTATATATATATATATATATATATATATATATATATATATATATATATATATAACAATCAAGACAGTATCTATTAATTTACCGGTCACCAGTTCAATTAGGGAAATACAATGTATTATACCAGAAATAAATTGGAAATAGAAAGTTGACAATAAATGGTCAGAATAAGAAATCGCAGAGGAATAATGTTTATTCCAATCACCGTCACATTTCGTAACATTACATTTTAAAATAAAGCAAATTTTAGAAATAAAATTTATTATGCAAAAATAATGATTTAATTCACTCTCATTTGTTACCTTCATCGAAAATGTCCGCTTAATTCAAAATAATCAATGCTTAGCTTATTTGCAGAAAATAAATAATAATTCATTATATCCAAGTGTAAAAAATACAAGGTAATTAAGCAGCGTGTGCCGTTTAAATGTATATAAAGAGAAGAGAAAAACATCATATTTGCCATGTGACAAGCAGAAATTGTATTTTTATTCAAAGCAAACGGTAATTGTTAGTAATTGAGCTACGGAAGATTTTAAATTTCTAAACTGAGCGATTAAAATTCGTCAAATTACGTAACAAGGTGTTGCTTGTATTCTTCTTTTTATATTAGATGAAGAAAATGCACTAAACAAACAGTCCGTTTAATAAGCCTGTGAAAAAAAGTGGCGAAAATAAAAGAAAAATACTAAATGTGTGATAGCATTTTTCATATTCTGCAAGAATTTCCATTTAGTGCATTCTCCAAAGCCTATTTCAATTACAGAGTACATCCGAGGTACGGTACTGTGCAATAACGCACTATTTATCAATTTAACTGACAATTTTATATCAACATTACAATTGCACTTTATCATTTATCTTTAAATGCAATGCTCGGCAATCCGGATGAAAATGCTTTTGTTAACACAAAATGGTTCCAAGTAAAATATTTCTGTTTCCTTTGCACACGAAGGCTGAGGTATTATTGTAAGCATTGTCCTTTTCTTATTAATCATTTTTATTGTGAAGGTTGTTAAAAATTATTTAACTCTATTTCAATGTCAATGCAATGAAATTACTTAGTCACAACTGCTCATTTAAATTTAATTTACGCTACTAAATTTATCGTAATCTTCTCACGTTTTAGACCACAAATTTAAAGATATTGGCGCGTAGACCAGGTCTAATGCGTAAGCAAACATGCAATATATGTAATTATGTGCATTGCGTAAACGCTGAATTTAAAAAAAAATAGAATTCTAACTCGCACGTGATCATTTTGAAATATTACATTACATTGTTTCGTTCAGTAATACTCATAAACCATGATTTCAGCATAATGAAATATGTGCGTTGGTATAAATTCTTTAAGATATCCCATTATTTTACTTGTCTAATTCAAATAAAATTCGATGATCTTTTTTCCATGAGCAAAAATAATACGAAATACCGTTTCTTTCTCATATTCTTCTCATGTATCTACAAATAAATAAATATTTATATATAAATTGAATGGCGAGATAAAATAAAAAATGTAAGCCTGTAGATCGTGTGAAACACAGGAACAATCTTTTTCTATTTTTCTCACTTATTAAGGCTCGCATTCCAAATAAATTAAAATGAATATGAAGGCCTCTACTGAACGGGATAAGGTCTTTCAAGAGCTATAACACTTATCATAGATACAAAATATATTTATTGCCACACATATTCCTTTAATATTTACGTATCTCTCTGACGGTACTTATTGTTTTTATTTAAATACCCCATTCATCATATTACATTACATAACATGATATCACATAAACTAAACATGTCTATATTTGAACATTCGAATAGCAGAAACATAAAAAATTTAGCAATTTGTTCAAATTATTATATACACGCGTATTTTATTTTACTTTAATAAGAAAACATAACTTATTAACTCCTCCTAAATTGAAATGATTACTCAAATTATAATTCAATTGTCGGTGACTTATGCAAAAAATTTTCAGCGCTTTTTTTACAACGAAAGCAAAAATCTGAATTTGGTATGCAAACGTTAAGTCATTTGTTATTTAAAATTTTTATGGATAAATAGTTCGATATTTATAATGTTCAATATATTTCGCATTTCTTTACGACTTACGTATTTCAGAAGCACTCATTTGTTCATCGGAAAGGCATTGTCCACCTGCTTTAATGTATGTTATTTTTCGTGTCACGAAAACATTGTTGTTCTGACAGGTGCGATATATTTTCGGCTCCAGACAGTAGCACAACCTAAAGGTTGTTTTCTTGACGTCTCGGCATTTACAGTCAGTAGCTGAGAGTACCTGCCAGCTGACAGTTTCCGCTTGAAATATACCATTGTGGCGTCTTATTACACATCCTCGCGAATCTGGTTGTTTTGTTTTACGATTGTTACAGACTTTTGTTCAAAAACAGAATATATTATATTATATTTGACAATTCTGTTTTGTACTTGACCTTTATATACTTAATTTTCATAAAGTACATAAAATTAAGTTAAATTCAGTTCCATATATGCGGGTAATACTAGAAATATGCGTTATTTTTAAACATGTATAAAAGAAGAATAGACTTTATCCTCTATAAAATAAAAATATTTCATAACTAAGTTGAATTTTTGCGTCTTTTGTTAATGATTTTATTTTTTCAACATATAATATTGTTAGAAAACACAATTAAATTATGCCAACTGTATTCATATTCTTTTTATCTGCATATAATTCTTGGATCTCCAATACCGAAAGATAGGAAATATTTTGAAAAATTTCGGATACTAACACCGTCAACCCAACACGGAATTTTCACGTATTAATTTCTAATTTCGGGGCCTCATATGACCGACTAGATAGATAAACGTGTAATGTCTAGCTTGGAAATCAACGCAATGTCTTCCAAATGGTACTAAACGTATCTGAATTTACCAACTCATGATATCATGCCGGTGAACGGTGGAAACTGATATTTTAAGTGAAGTTTTATGTAACAGTTACTTAAATTGTGATTTATCTTATCCCCATCATATTTGCGCTTTAAAAATAAAGATTTAAAACCACCATTATATTTTAAATTTGTCTTTTAATATTTTTTTCAATACCTGTCATGTCATTTGGAATGAAATAATAATCTGCAGAAACTTATCGGTTATTAGCTCAAGCCAAATTGTATTGACTGTCATTCTCATCCACGCACTATGACAAATGATAATTCATTTGTCACTACTTTTAAGCGATAGGTTTTAGGGTCAATATTCCCAAATTTTTGTGCACTTGGATTCAAGAATCCACCTAAAAAAGACGCATTCGTTTCGACACTCGTTTAATAAAATGGAACCATAAACAATTTTTTGCTATAGTGAGGACAGATATATTCTAAAATTGTGCTAAGATAGAAAACAATTTAAAAGGATTTTGAAGATCATTCGGCCAGACTCCACAGATTCCCTCACATTGAGAAAGTTCCCTTCAGTCTGTAGCCATCTGGGTGGAATTCAATAATACAGTCTCTAAATTAATCATCATACTTAAATTACGCAATGATTTCGCAAAAATGTACATGATGCTCTAACCGAAAAAGTTTAGTGCAGTCGTTCTATCGAAAAGAGATTGGTTTATTGGCAGTTACGAAAATAGTCTCGTTGCCGTTGCATCAACCAATATTTCTGTATTCCTCTAGGATATTTAGCTGTGTGTTATTAAATTTCGAAATACAATACTTATGGTCAGAAAACGCTCTAGAACTGCCTGGAAATTATTTTCTTTCTATAATATTTTATTTAAGAAAAAGTGTTTTGCTTAAACTAAAAATGTTTTGTAGATAAGCTAGTCATACAAATTGTGCTCCATTTTAAAACGCTTGCCTTAAATGCCATTCAAAGTATTCCATTTTGCAGAAAAAGAAAATTCATCCCATTTTCCTTATTTTAATCGCGATTTCTTAAACAATAATTTTAACTCGTATAACTAGAAATTATACGAAGCCACGAAAATGTTGCATAATTAAATCTCAGTTTTAACTTTGAACCAGTCCTTGGAATACCAGTCTAGCATCCAAATTTCGCATTGTAGAAGTATAATGGTATCCACAAGATATTTAATTCTTCAGTTATCAATTTATAATTCTTGATACAGTTGTAATTTATACTGGCGAATAATTTTTAATGAAGAACTTTTCAGAATAGTATTATACCAGACCATAATTTATAAACTGTGGCGATACTTCGTACAGCATAATTACCTCATGCTTTTTCTGACTAGCAGGTAATATTTTATTTAATATGTTCAACTGACATTATTAATTGATGCCCAATTGGGGTATTAGATCCGCAATACATATAGTGCTCTTGATAAAGCAGATGTGTAGACATTAACACATGTGCCTTTGCTAAGTGTATTGAGCTAATGTATATGCTGCACACATTTCATTGTTTATCATGTAATCTCTGTGGATGCTTCACATCTTGGGGAACGACGCATAATAATCAATGAAAATAGTCATACACGAAACAATTCTTTTATATCCCATTTCCAATATCAGCCTTAGGTATGCGATAACACACATACAAATTATGGCAGTTTCGATAACAAAGGTTAGTGTCCTGTTTTTCTTTCCATCAAAGAAACTTTACTTCTTCAGTCCACAGCTCGTCATATAATATAAATACAAACAAAAAAAATTAGGCGTGAAATGTTATTTAATATGCACCAATTAAACTGTTGGTTGTTTAATCTGATAACAACGATTGACATTTCCCTAAATAGACGCGTGTCGCGTATACTCTTGATCCTATAAATGCCACATTTTCAGTTAAATATAATGACAAACACTTGTGCGTCCATCTGAGATGAACTGAAGTGGCTGTATGCTAATTTGCACTTCTCATGCGTGATCTCATTGGTTAAAGAGACCAGCAGACTAATTTCAAATTTATAACAGATTAGTTTTCAAACTTTTGCTCGGCAAAATTACGCTGCAGTAAAACGAGCTTAAAATTTCCATGACCTGCGGACACTTCATAAAATTTCCTGATTCGTGAATCAGACGTTATCCAAAAAAGAAATCACATATTTAAAATACAACTGATATTTTAATGTGTGTGTTCTTTTGTTTAACATTGTCGTGTTCTAGATATTCGTTTGATATTAAGGCCAATTTATTGATAATTATTTAATGAAAAGCTTGATAAAATTAGTATTTGGTGTTTATTTGTTTTCATATTTATCAGTCATCAAATTGAGATTATGTTTAAAGTAAAAAAAAGGAAACTCACTTATCGGATGACTAGATGTGCTGCTCGATTTCATACATCGAGTCGAGCCCTCCTGATGCCGGTACGTAACCATGCTTTTTATTATAACACCATTCCTGCATGTCACCTGCACAGAGTTGTTACGTTCGCAATCTTGATTATGTTAATAAGGCAACAAAGAATGTGATATTTGTAATAGTGATAATTATAAAGTAATTATAAATAATTATAAAATAATTATAAAGTATATCAACGCGTATTTGCCACAATTATATATACGATATTCTGCAAAATATTGATAAAAATCCTGTCCAGATCTTTGAGAATCATACATGCTAAACCGTTCAGTATATTTGGTAGTGAAAAATTCTATTTTCCTCGCTAAATGGATGCTATTTTCTGAGCGGATAAAAAATTTTGAAGGAAGCGAAGTTCTTTCTGGCATAAAATATGTTCAGGAAACAAATTGATCTTTCTTTAGATGACAATAATTCGCCATAATTAAGAAATATTTGCAAAATTTTAATATACCTTATCATGTGTTTCATAAATTTAAGTTAGAATTGACAATAAATAATTCCAAAATGACAGTTGGAACGAACCTTTGACCACGCTGTCTACAAACTAACTTTACAAGATAGATTACGATAATAGTTCAATGTCATTTAATCAATGCTTCGAAATAAAAAAATAAAAACATAACAAAACAAACAAAGAAGCCTAAATTTGCATTGTTATTATTATTTTATTATTAGTATTTTTATTATTATTATTATTATTATTTATTATTTATTATTACTATATCATTTATTCGACACCTACTCGATGCATGTGTTTAAATTTTGTTATTTTTCCGACGTTTGTTTATTAAATCGATTAAAATTTTAAACCTAAACCTTATTAAATTAGCTATTAACCTCACCTTCCCGTAAGAAAAATCGTCTTACGGTGAACGGAACACCAAAGTTATAAATGCATTAAATTTTCGTTCTTCTCAATCTAATTTTATTCCTTTTGGTTGGGCAGTCTCAAAGTTGTAGCAAGAACCCAATCTAGTTTTGAAGACTATGAAAAAATTGCATTACCTTATACTTTATATATATATATATATATAGTATAAGATAATGCAACTTTTTAATAGTCTTCCCAACCAGATTGACTTCTTGCTGCAACTTTGAGACTGCCCAATCAAATATTTAATAGTTTCTTTCTTTCATGCAGCTATTTCAATTACTAACCGGTGATGCACGACTATAAGCTGAAAATTGTGTTGGCATTTAGGTTTAAAATTCGGAAATTCCTTTCAACATTGTGTAGCAAACCTAAAGAATTGACAAATAGACTATAAACTATGTTTGACCTAGCCTCTTTCAAACAAAATAAGCGTTTATTTTATATATTCACAATCATATATTTGTAAAAATGTCTCTGCATTAAAAAAAATAGTCTACAACAAAAGAATTTCGGCTTGACTTGAAATACGACATCAATATATCTTTCTCCACATGTTAGTGTCCTAGATAAATGTAAGTTTCTAGATATCTAAGAATATATCTGCTTCAGCAAGTTCTTTCAAATGTCCAGATATCAAGTATGCATTAGGTTTTGCGAACCTAGTAACAAATTAATTCAGTTGTAACCAGAAGGATAAACCAAAGGCAGCATGAACGGAAAGTATAATCTCATGCACATTCGTTTCGTGCTTACTGGCGACTCATCAGTAGGAGCCGGTATTACGCCCTTTAACCACTATATATTTGGTAGAAGAATGTGGAATAATAGGACGGTAAAATCTCCTAGACGAATGTGTAAACCTGTAATAGTGAAGCTAACATAATCATATATCATATTTGAACTATAAGGTTTGTAGATATAATAGACAATAGCAATACTGGCTCACTTACAACTTAAGGAAAATTGACCGAAAGCAAAATTATGTTTAGAACATTAAACTAGCTTTAATTTGTGGCTTCAGTGACATAAAGAAATATTCCGGTTGTAAGTCCTGGCCGTGGCCATTATATCACATGATAAGGAAGTAACCACTATTTTTATTTTATACCGACAGCATACAGGTTTAATAAAATTAAGCAATTATTGCTTGCGTGGTCAGTTATATCAATTGTATCAAACGTCACGCGAGCTCTAAGTAGACACCAATCCCATTATATTTACATTTGTTAACATAAAATATGCATTGTAAAATGTAGCAAAAAACCTTTCATGTAGTAGATTAGTTTCAACCTTATTGCAAACATTTCACAAACTGTCCAGAAATAATCCGCGAACAGGGTTACACTGGCTATGGAGTCTGTGACTTTATCCACTGCGCCACATTGCTGCACACTGCACATAATTTTGTAAGATATATATTGACTTATGCTTTTAGTTAACCTTTCCATCAAGTGATGCTTGTGTGCAATCTCTTCTGTTCTATATGTCACTATATAGCATACACCACGCTACTTCGGCTTGGTTATTTGTAATTTTGTCTAAAATTATTACGCCACAAATTAAAATAATGGAGACGCGGACTAAAAAAGTAAGTTAGTACATAAATAAAAAGCGCGTTTATTGTGATAAAGGGCGGCGTACTGCTTATAGTCACATACTCCAATTGTAACCATTTCCGGTCTACTGGACGAATTGCTTTTGCTACAGTATGCAATGATTCGTTTATACTAAAAATATATATTAATGAGATCTCTTTTTTATATAAACCTCGCACACCTTATCCAAATAAATAAGCGCAAAGGTATGTTCATATTTTTAAATAGTTTAACTCAACTGGCTACACTAATGAGTTTACATTTCTTTCATCACAAACTATGCAATGCAAAAAAATCGGGAAACTTTATAATATTTTGTATAAAAAATTTTGTATAGAATCTAGTCTTAATCGGTTATATACCTAACTAATCGGAGGACAATTACTCACTTTTATTCTAATCGCATTACTAAAAACAAAATATCATGTGTACAGCGAGATATACTACACATGAATTCAAATGCAATAAAATTTAATCTTGATAAATTGTATTTGAATCCAAAATTCGTAACAGAATCATTCTTTCATTGTATGATTGCTTTTATTTTAAGAATTATTTGAGTTAATTAGCTTATTTTTAAACGCAGAGATCATGGAATCTGAATATTTCTCTCGTTTTTATCGATTTTCTGGAGATCGAAATTGGATTAGAAGCCTATTTTAAAATGTTTGATATAAAAATTTAGTGAAATTAATGAAACTATAAATTGACACAATTTTACAAAATTGTGCCATTATTCAAAATCATCATCGTATAAAAGTTAATCGTGTACGCCGTTTTCCTGCTCCATTTTATTTCATTTTGTTCCAATTGATCTGTGTCAATTTTCATGATGTTTATGCAGAGACGAAGGTTAACTAAATTTAATTATTGTATCAGCCCAATCCAGGTTGCTAATGAAAACAATTAATAGAATAAATCTAATATAATCAAATATGCGAACTTTGTATAAGCACCTGGCCTTACATTTGTCAGTATAAACTAAGAATTTTATAGTGTAGAAAAGGCAATTATTTTCTACAATATACAATTCTAAGTTAATATTAACTAATTCGAACAAAGAACTCAATGAGCCAGGTGTTTATATCAACTTCGCAACCTGGATTATATTAAACGCTATCATCGCCCGCGCACCCAGTGTTCGTTTAAATAGAATAAATCGTTGTAAAGCCAATAATGTAAGTAAATCGTTCTGTTTGTCTTATCATAAACAATAATGATCTCCTTATTTCTCAAGTGGTGCGTTTATTTAAAAATGATTGAACAGAAGAAAAGAGCCAACGGAAATATCTCACTAGGTCTCGTTCTTTTCAATGAATTGATCTACCGGTCATGAAATTTTATTCAAATTGGTATTAATCTTGTGAGAATTAGCAACTTTTGTCAGGAATTACTTCATAAAAGTCGCCTATATATATATTACTAGTGTAGCCGCATTTATGCGTCATATTGTTCGACATGTCTTGGTAATGATAGTTCGTGTATTGGAAAAAAACTATTAGAGTAAGACTATGAAAACAATTTTAATGCAAACAATTTAATTCAAATACGTTAAAATGACTTATTTGGTTTATTTCTATTAAAATACATTTTTAAAGCTAAATTTCCGGAGAAATTGTATTGGATGATATTTTTAATTAGCCTTTTGGCTCGTCGAGTAAAGTCAAAAACGTTTTTGTCCTAAAAAAATTAAAAATGTAAAGTTTATTAAATTACAAGGCGTCTTTCTACGGAAGTTGCGCCTCAATACGTTCACATATATTAAAACTATAATTTTAATTAAATTTTATAGACTTATTTTAGCAAATAAATAATCAACAAAAGAAAATGGTTAGTAAGATTGAAATAAATAATCAGTGATTCCTAATCACTGGCAATGGTGTATGGGTAGATAGGATTTAGTTCAAATTAATCAAATTTCTGATTATTGAGTAAACAATTATGCTAAAATCAAAGCCCACCTAAATTATCATTATAGAGAAATATCATAATACGGAATGAAGTAAAACTAAACAACGTTTTTTATTGGGCTTTTAAACAAAAACGATAAGTTCGTGCACAGTAATTAACATAAACTCCTCTAAGCCATTGCAAAACTGTTCGTTGTTTTATATCTACTATTTGAAACTTCTTGACTTATATATATATATATATATATATATATATATATATATATATACGTGCGTGTTTGTTTTTTCCTTATTTAAATTTTTGTTGATTTAAATCTCCATAAATTGTACGTGCGTAGATTATGAAACTTTTTTTAAATCCTAAAATGACTGGATTTTACTGAATGCTACATTATTTTTGTTTATAGTTATCATTGGTCTCAGTCCAATATTATATCACATTGGTGTTTCGTAAAGATCTGCGACTGTTTCATTTATTATTAATAATTTTTTTTAATTGACCACCTTACCCCATTTCAAATGTAAAACGAATATGTTGATTATCCTGACAGTTTTAGGCCTTTTAATTAGATTCTACGGTAAATGCCCATGGACTCTTTAAGCATTCTTGTCTGGTATTATGTGTATAGCCTCAATATAATTAGTTTTGAAATGCAGTTTTATTTGACACAAGGAACATCTTACTATCGGGAATATATTTCGGAAACGTGCTACTCATTTACTTTAACACGGAAGCTGCACTGTGCATGCAGATTTTAATTTATAAACAGCTGATGTCATTTGGCCAGTATTTGTTTCATGATAACCCTAACCGAAATGAAAAAATTTGAATAATAAATAAATGCAATAACAGAGAGGGATTTAGCCACCTACGAAGCTTTCTAGGTAAGCAAATTGCAGCCAGATTTATGCTACCAGAAGGAGCATGTTCAAACATTGACCTTGAACAGGACACGTTGCATGCAATTGATTGGTTGTTCCCTTTTTTACACCCTCTTCACGTTTACATTTTTTAAAAATTTTGTTTTGCTTTTTAATTTATAAATAAAGAGATTTTTATTTAAAGATTTTTTTTAAGAATATAAGATAGAAACAGCTCTTGTATGGGATAAAATTTCTTTTTCTTTTTTCACATAGAATGGGTACTAGTAATAATGTTCATGAAGGAACGGAAAGAAGCTATTCATACAGTAGGCTGAAGTAGCGCTTGTATGACAGAATAATTGAGGTTTTATATTTAGATCACTCAAGCACTACCAAAGACGGCTGAGAATACTTGGCCTATGCACCAAGTAAATATCCTTGCGTTGCCTCTTAATTTAGGGGTACATTAGACTAGTAACGCCTGTCGACATGACGAATAGCAAAGTCATTGTTTTGTGAAAAACTTTTCCGACAACTAGATGGCAAATAAATAAAAGTGTGACCTTAGGTATGATTTAAACTGCAAACATTATATCTTGATCACCAGTCTGTATTTCCATCTTTTGAGAACTTATTCATGTAATCAACAATATCGTATATAACATCACATCTCCTTGGAACTATATTACGCATTGTACCGGTTGAGAAAAAACGATTACAAAAGTTTAATACCAGCCACCGTCAGAGAAATTTTTCTTAACGTTTTCCGATAAAAGATCGAAAAACTAGCAAAATGGAGTTACAAATATCGATTCAAATGTTTGTTACGTATGCATAAAAATCTGGTGGCCAAATTATTCATGTACATGTTCAGTTATAAAGCATTTTATTTAATCTTATGCTCAAAAAATATATACTTCATTAGCAAAAAGGTTATTAGAATCTTATATAATAACAAATAACCGGAAGCCAATATTTAAATGTCCAAACGGCTTACTATTCGTGTGCGTACAAATTTAATTTATTTTGATATAAATACTGACGTGTATAAATTTGAAGCAATTCACAGTTTGTATTATACATTGTTGGCAATATTCATATTTCGCCAAATCTCGACAAACCATTTTTGGACTAAACGAGCATTCAATATTTCATTTCAATTAACACATATTTGTAAAAAAGAATATTGTTAACAATTCAAAAATTATACCTTAGACTTTAAAATTTTATTAATCTTATGGATTTTGGGACAAATAAGTGATTGGTTAGAAAATGTGGATACACGGAATAAAAATGCATGAAATTGGTTATGTAACCGCTGGTGAACTCAGAGTTCACGACAATCGATTAGGCGACTTACCGCAAACTTCCCATTTACTTTTCTTAGTTTTAATACAGCGACAGTCGATTTTGCTCGTGTGTATGCTTATAACTTGACGTCTATTATTTGTTCCACAGGGCAGGCGCTGGACGACACGCATTCCGAGGCGACAATCTACCGGTATTTCTTTAACAACTTCCTTCCTTTCGCAAACCAGGCTCCGTGATTTGTCATGAAGAGCCCGCAGAAAGTAATCAATAATACGTATTGATTTTCGGCCATCAATGCATGTGGCATACTTCCTTGGTGGAGGACATCCTATTAAGCGCAAAATTGAACAAAAATGCTAATGCTGTTGCTTTATATTGGAAAATCTTTATAAAATGGTTCAAATTCAAAAGGTCATCGCTTCCAAATTTTTTCCCTATAAAATTATACAATTAATTTAATATTTTAAAAATCGTTATTTTTTTATTTTGTTAGTTCTTCAAGATAAATCGGAGCATGCTAAAAATGGCATCAAAATCGTTTCAATTTTTACATATTATAGCCAAGTTTATGTATATTATTAAGTAAAATTTCTTTTTTTCATTTGTATTAGTAACTAAAAATCGGATAGTCAAATATTGAAAGATTTCCCACGCTCTATTCCGCTTTTATCTATCAAGCAAATCCATTGTTTTTCTGCATTGAGGTAAACATTAATCTAAACTGAAGATCAAACATTGTTAGTTTTAAATTTATTTTATTTTATTATGACTTTAATATAAAAAAATGTATGATTATATTTTTAAATTCCATAATTTATGTGTTTTTTACTTAATTAGCAACATTCTCATGACTATATAAAAGCTATTATTCCACCCTGCATGAAGGGGCTTTTTCTAATTGTGAATAAATATGATGTTTTTGCTCCAATTTTATTAATAAAAATCAATCTGGTGAGAATTTTTAAACAAATTTTAGTCGTTTATTAAATATTTTTGCCTGGCTTGAATTCACAAAGCTATGTATGTCTATTAGTAGCCTGACGTCATTATTTAACTAAGCCACACACTTATAGACAATTTTCCACGTTGTTTTTGTAAATTATAGTGTATTTAAGGAATTAAAAATTGGTTTTACTAACAAAATGAAAAATTTAATAAAATATATTTTGGCAAATATAAAGAAGTAGTCTTACTGCATGGTTCTTTATACAAGAATAACTTCTGTTTCTTGCAAAAGACAGCTGGCAAAGAAGTCGGACCAGTGCTATCATTAATTGGATCCTCTGTCTTTTCGGTTAGTGAATAACTTATTCGAAACACAGCGCGGTTCATCATAGTTGGTTCACACGTCTCGCGTACAATTCTCTCCGGTGGGCATCCTAAGAATTTGTTGCAATTTTTAAATATAAATCAAAACACAATTAGGTATCTTTTGGATTGGCAATTTTATTCCTCTCATGCTACTAGATAATAGGCAATTTTAAAATCTCCAGTAATAATGTGTATATAAGCTGTAATAGAATAAATTTCACATAAAGTCTTCGGTAATAAAACTTCAAAGCCAAATCACTTCATACTCGAATAAAGCAATTTTACCATCCACCAGTCTCATATTTCTTTACCAAAATATACAAAAGGTATAGGGAATTTTATCGCTCCTGTTGATGAGTCGCCGGTAAGCAGAAAACGCATGTGTAAAAACGATTATAGCCATTATTTATGATGATTTTGGTATATGCTTTTGGACCAATTTGTTGTTAGATTCGCAATGCCAAATACAAATTGCGTGTATGCTATCTCTCCGTAATAAGGAATACATAATTTTATAGCTTAACTTTACAATTTTGAGAACTATTGTCTCTCTTATAGCATAATCAATTGCCAGCAAGCTATATAATCTTCTGGTTGTACAAAAGCAAACCTTTCGTGGACAATAAACGCCATTGCGCGCAATTCACATGCCAGTAATCGTGTGTTCACATTACTAACTATAGAATTACTCATAGCTGAAATAGCTCAAAACCATATATGTTGCAATTTGTAATCCCAATTTGGTATAACTTTGTCGCTGAAGGTCAACACAATCTTCAGTATAAAGTAAACATCAAGTTTCTTAATACATCAAGCAAAACGAATTGTATTCTTTGCATAACTTGTCTATGCCATGCAGGCGATAAAAAATTGTCCTTTTGTAGTCAATAGGAAACGGTTGCAGATTGCTTAATTGCAGACTTATTTTCAGTGAACACGTAATAAAGGCGGACAAAAAAGATAAATTAAAAATTGAATAATATTATAACATTAACCAGAGGTAAATCCAAATTCGCAGGCAATTAAAACATGAAAATATCCGGAAATAAATTTTTTCACAAGTATTGTAGCTAGACTTACCACTTACTGTGTACTTAATCAATAATTAAAGATAATTATTATGTTTTTATATATTAATTAATTAATTAATTGAATGCCAGTTGTAATTAGAATTGTATCTGTGGAACTTGACAAAATTGGCTATTTTTTTAAGCAAACCTAAAATTATGGGCGTAGTAGTAATACCGATTCCAAGCGTCTTTTTAACGGCATTATTTACACTGCGATAGCGCACTTTAATTGAATCTGTATTGTCCAATAGGAATGCAGACTTCAAGAAGTACATAACTTTTTGAAAAAGGTACTGTTTCTGCTGTGTAAGGTCTTTTTTATATTTATACGCATTGTCTATATAAACAAAGACGTTTTTGCGATATCCCCTCCAAATCCAAATAAAATCACAACCTGATTGTCTTTACTACTTCATTCATACTTATATAACGATGTTACAATCTAAAATTGAAAGAACTTAACCAACTCAACATATGTCACACTATAAGGACAAGTCAGATAAAGGATTTTGGATTGAGAATTTGCTATTCAACCGAATATATTGTGCACTAGCTTACTCCATTTTGTTGATTTTGTCTTCTATTAAAACATTTACCAAGTTTTGTGAATTTTATTTATTTTTATTAAGATTGAAAAAAATCATATTTGCAATATCTTAACATAGGGTATGTAAAAACAGTTGAATGTTTTATCAGAATTTTCTTCGTATATTGTTGATCAAGATGGACTGAAAATTTGAAAACTAATTATGTTTGTCATAGCGGTATTTAGACGTTAATTGTCATAAACATTTTTTAAACTTACCACACACAACATGTTGAACGTTCATTTGGACAAGGCACTCGCAACCGCGTGGCACAAATGATTTTATAAAAACTGATCGCATTTTCGTCTGTGGATTGCATGCGTTTAGTTGTCGCCTCTGTTTTTCACATACTGAAATAAAAACGTTAAAAAATATAACCATACATTTTTGGGTATTTATTCATTAATGGCCATCATCATCACTCCTGACAATATAACGATTAATGTTCTCCGGCTAATTTTTTATAAAGTTCACAATTATCGTCTAGAAGGAATTTTCAACGCTTTGGCCTATCAGATAGCAAATTTTTATTTAAATTCTAATTTTAAGCTCTTTTATTTAACTATCTTCACATATCTGGTAAATCATTATGTTTAATTTCTGTATTTTACCTGGTTTTTATTGCATTTCATGTTATTTTATATTGTCAAAACATTAATTTACCTATCATTACGAAATTTGGAAAAAATGATTGATAAGTAAGTATGTAAGTATGAAAATAATATCTTTTGTCATCTTATTCTGAAGGGATTTCACACAATATTTATTTTTATAAACTCTTATTTAACTTCTTTAAAAATTATTAATTAGTAATCTATGTACCGATTATCACGTTTCTAAAATGTGGAAGGGAAAATATTTAATTCGCTTTAAAATTTTTACTGACTAGAATTTTCCTTCATACTGGCGAATTATTGATTGTGCAAGTAAAACATTGATCAGGTTATAAATATATTGTGCAAACTCTATGCTTTTCCTGTTAAAGAAAAATTATATAGAGGTAAATGCTCTTAAATTCATAAAGGCAATTTTCTTGTTGCGTTACTTACCAAGTTTGTGCTGTTCCACATATTTCTTTGTAAGACATTCCCCACGATACAATGTGTAGCGATAATGGACTCTTTGTACTATACGTGATTCCGGGAAGCATCGTTTTTTAAATCGTGATGGTGGGCAAATGCATTTTTTTGACTTGTCTTCCACACGTTCAATCACCTCTTTGCATTTGCATTTGATCGGTTTGACACGTTTGTAAAATTGAACGCTTTGGCAAGAGTCGTCATTTGGAGCTCTAACGATTAACTGGCGACCAGAAGGTTTGCAAACTTCGTAAAGTTACGAATAAAATTGAAACTTTTTAACATGTATGCGTATATAAACTTGCGAATTTCGTGACTTAAGAGAGGCCCTGTTTTTTACTCAGATTAGCATTACTAGATAAAATTTCCTGGTTATTTAATATCAAAACCATGAAATGTGTAGACTGGTTCAAATAAGCCAGGCAAAACACAAAATATTTAATTCTTAAATACGCCACCTTTTGTCACAATGGTTTATAAAATTATCCAGGTATAGATAATGTTTATAGTTATATTAAATCTGGCCAATATTATTGTGTTTACAGTATCTAGATGGACAAATTATTCAGTAATCCATATTCTCGTGAATAAAGCTGATGTGCCACATTGCCTTTGCTAACTAATTTATATTACGTCAGGGGTGAATATTATTTTTAAAGTTTTCTTGTATAGTATGCCACATTACAGATGTTACCTGCTAAAAAGAAACGTTTTATTTACCAGATTCAAGTTTTTGATAATTTTATGCATTATCCTAACGTTCTTGTGCTATGTTATTTTGCATTTCATTTTTTAGTAACATAACAAGAATGACAATATAAAAAGACATGGAAAAAGGCTGTTTAAAAAAACCTTTTTTGGAGCAATAAAATCAGTGAGAAATAAAATTCTGCTTGCAATTATTACACATGATTATGTTGTTTGTTTACATTATTCAAAGTTTATGTATCATGCTTTTCACAGGAACATCAATTATCCATTCGCAAGCTACTAATCAGCGAAGACTTGGAGCATAAAACTTAATTAACATAATTTAATGAGAGATAAGATGCTTACTGTTGTGTGTGGGAATGCTCTTGGAGATTTATCACAAGGAATCTGTGATATATCATAATTAATTTTATTCATATACGAAATGGTTATACATTGTAAAGTGAGGCCCACAAAGGTGTTCAGTACATTAAATTATGCTCACATGTAATATTAATTTGATGGTGTGTAAAATTGTTAATTTAATCGGAAAATTATATAAATAATCGGGCATTATCTTAAAATAGGAGGAACTATGCGATTTTTATGAATACAGTCCTAATACAACCTCAATTTTTGCATAATAAGAGTATCAATGATTAATTTTTAATAATGTAAACAAGTTGACAAATATTGTTATTGACTGATTAATAATATATCTCAATATTATATGTATATCTCTTCCAGATAACGCCGAGCATAGTAGAGTAATGCTTGCATCTTTACGTTAAACCAAATTTATTTTGATTAATTCATTATTAGTCCAATGATGCCTGTATATATCATTGATTTTTCTCGAGTGTTTCTATTTTAATCACGGGATTTGAGTAAATCTAACTTCGTTCAAAGTTCGGAAAGAGAAGTACATCCTTCGGAAAGCCAACTTAAGTTCATCTTTTTAAATATGTACTTATTTGTGGTTTTTAATACAGGTTGAGTTATGTATTCAACAAATGGGAATTAAAATGAATAAAACTGGTTATCAATATATAAAAAGTTGTCTGCCGACTAACGGGTGTTTATTTTTAAATGTCCAAGTTAAACCATTTCATTCTTTTTATTAATAAATAAGTCATCTCAATAATAATAAATACTAACATTTGGACTAGTCTATTTCCATTAAAATTTAAAAGAATGGTTTCGTTTTTCAATTCGAAAAATTCGTTTTTAAAATTATTAATGGAATTGTGAACTAGTCAATTGTTTACAATTTAACTTTCTATAATGTACCCGACACGCATCAATTAAATACATACGTTTTTTTCGAGAAGCGAATTGCATGCACTAAGACGTTTTTTATCGTAATTGAGCAGCGCAAGAATTTTTTTACATAGTATGAACTGACAATAAAGGAAATTTTCTGTGAAATTGGCAGGCTAAACCGTTTTTCAATGCTTTCATTGTTAATATGCAGAGGTAGTCTCCAACGATGGATCTTAAAATAAATTTGAATGTGTAAATGCGAAAACTAGATTGGAAAAGTTAGACATGTTTGGCATCATGTCCTGCTATAAGCAGCTATTTGAAATTGAAATCGATAATTGTAAATTCCAAACTCGGATTTAATAATAAGAATAATTGTAGGTTTACTTCCCGATTTATTTAAGCCATTGAAAATTTATTTTATACATATATAAAGTACCCATATTACAAAGGCAGATATAAAAGTTAACCCAAATAGATCGTGTCTTGTTCATGATGCCATCCACGCCAAAAGGAATCTGACTGCGTTATATAGAGATTATTTCTATACGAGGCACAAAATTCCACCTAGTAAACTAAAAAAATTATCCCACAGCATTAACATAATATTTCTGAAAACAATGTAATATGAATCCTTATCAGGAAAACATATTTCACCGTTTGGTGATGAATAAATATATGTAACCAAATTATTGAGCACAGTTGAACCCTGCCGCAGGGTCGCTCACAGGGTTAGAGCACCGGAATCCAAAGCAGACATGCCTAGTTTTGAGCCCTGTCCGCGGCAAATTCATGCAGGTACGTGATGAGTTCCCAATGAAGACGAAATCGGTGTGCTGGATGAATTGCCTTTTCTACACCATACAATTCTTAGTTTATACTTACATATGCCAGTAATTAATGGGTCAGGTGTTTATATCAAGATCGCAAACTTGATTATTGTAATTTTTATCACCGATATTCGTTTAATTATAAAAATATTATTTTTTCAGTTTGAATTTTGTGACCTTGCAACAAGTAATATAAATAATAAACAAGTGTTTTTACTGCAGACGCTTAGTATAAACGGTAAGCGAATTGTTTATTTTATATCAATGTTGCTGCAATATTATAACAAACGGTAGGAGTGGCAAACCTGGAGGTGATAATGTTAGATGCTCAGTAATCCAAAGCTTAAAATATTTGTAGGAAATCTTTAGTGCTTAGGCTTAGACATGAATGCAAACTCGTAAACGTGTATAGATTTGACGTCCTTCGGCAGGGTATTACTGCTTAAAATTTTTTTCAATTAAAACTAAACATAGTAGAAGATAGCAATAGAAAGAGAATCGATTGTGGATTGAAACTTATATGGAAAATACATAGCTTAAAGTTTTACAGTTACACAAGTAATTATTGCGCAAATGTTAAGAACATTTCCTGAAATGATGTTTTTTAGTATGAGACAAGCACTAATACCATTGTATCTAGCCTGTCACATGTGCCAGTACGTTTCGCCCATTCCTGGTAGTCAATTATCCATTAGAGGCTAAGCTGATGAAGGCAAGATTAGAACCTTAAAAAATGGTAAGCAGCCATATACCTCCCATTTGTCGTGCGAACTGCTTTCAGCGTAAAATTGTCAGTTTTATGTCAAATAGATTTACCTAAATATTCTTAAGGCTAATAAAACTGAGTACCACTTGCCACTTCAAGTTTCGCTAGACAGCCTCAATTTCTCCTCATATCACACACAACATTATAATTTGACCAGTGGCATTGGTTATTAGTATTTTAACAATAAATGTTTTTATATAATTTTAGCAAATAATAAATATTGCATAATCTACCAAATGCAATCATTCTATTACATCATGGTTTTCTGCCTCTTTTAGGCCCACATAAAAGGGAATGCAGTAAATTTTGTATTTTATTTTCATTTGAAAAATAAACTTTACTTATGAAACATGCTTCACCTACCAATTTCATGCGTATTTGTTGTGACGGAATCTCGACACTTCTTAGTGTTTGGATCAATTACAGAGAAGATGCGAATAATTCTTTTTGTTCGACCGTCGTCTAGGCACTGCCTGATGATTCTTAAACTGGGCTGACAGCAGCAGCGCTCTCTGACAATCTGGCGACGAGCTCGACACTGACAATTGATCAGTTCGTGCCAGCTGATCTGCACATCTTGAAGACAAGTGTTTCGGTCACATGCGCCACGTTTCACTCGTTTTCTGATTTCGCAGTCTATTTTTTAAAAATTAATTTTTACAAAACATAATTAATTTCTGGTATTTTTAAATTTATGCTTTGAAATAGTTAAAAAAGAGAAAATTCTAAAACCTATAACTAATTAGATATATATTGCGGCGTCCAAATCAGGTAGAAAAAATCGTGCAAAGATAATTCAAGCTTTATTTTGAAATGCATAATATTACCTTTGCATCCCATTCATGGTTTGTCTTTACACCTCATCATCATGAAACTATTATTCTGCGTTTATATCCCATTTTCAATAAATTAAACTTAAATGTGCATCAAAATAGAGCAATATATTAAGCGATAAGGGATTATTTATCACAATTTGCATGGAAAAATTTCTATTAGTTGCAGAATATATTTATTCAAATATGTAAATTATATTTCAACCATTACTTTAAGAACTGAACAAATTAATTTATTTGGCGTGATAGCTAATATCATATTTTTTATGATATTATTGGTTAAATTATTTCCTTTTTGTATATTCTTTTGATTCGAAGCGGTATCAATTAAGTACAATTTTAATTTGAATTATTATTACTTTTGTCAGCAAGTTTTGAATTTTATTAGGTTTCTTAATAAAACGCCGTTCACTTTATGCGTCGAAAGTTCAATGTTTTACATTTTCTAGATACACGGTTCGGAAGAGCTGATTTTATATTACATTATACCATTTAAATTGAGAATTTCCATTGAAAAATTTGTTCAAACTTTAATTACAATTTCAAAATTAACCTCAAACATATTCCTATGCAAATTGCCGTTTATAATATTGAGTTACTAACCATTTTAGGACTTTACTAAGTTAGAAATTTCAGTGTAAATTTAATCTTGCTTTTTGCCACAAAAGTTAATGAACATTTTATTTTATTTATACATGCAGGTTAAGAACAAACTTGTTAGTACGTATAAACACCTAATCTTTCAGATTGATCGCAATTTAACAAAAGCAATTTATTATATTTGTGATCAACCAATGACGTAAATTGAAAAAGATTTTGATCGACAGGATGCTTTAAATCTATGGGTATAGCGCACTAAATCTCTTAAACGTCGATTATAATCTAATTTATAGTCAGTAACATCAACAATTTCTTAGAAAATTCTCCATGCAAGACAGAAGTTTCCCAAAAAGATTTTTTAAATATACAAGATGGTGTACTAAATATTTGCTAAATATTTCGCAAGAAATTTGTATCAAATTCCCGGGAACATGTTATATAGTTCAAAAATCATTTCGCCAGCCTCTAACCCTTACGAGCGATGTCAAACTTTGCAATAAATATGAAACCTAATATGGATCGAGATTGTGTATAATGATTAGTTGGGTTAGCAAACGTTCAGAATGATTGCTATTCGCAATTTTGTTAAATGCCGTGCTTAAGGTACCTGTGCGACTTTATTTACATAATATACACAGTGAGATGGCTTTCAGACCGCTTTGACAAAGGTTTTCATTGAAGTTAACCGAATAATGCTTAAACATGTATCTAAATAATAGATTGTACTGTATAATCTCAATGTACATCATTTTTTATGCATTATGTGGACTTCTATTGATCAGTTACGCAAAAAGCACGACATTTATGGAAACTTTTTTTCAAATGCTGTATATCCTGTAAAAGTGGAATATAATAAGATATTTTTGTAGGTCTCAAGACAATTTTATATATTAATGGGACTCACTAATGTCCTGTCTGATTGTATTGTAAACTGGTACGCAATTGCCGAATCTTAAAACATGTGATGTAATTGATACCAACAACTGAAGTCCGTCCTTGGAGCAACGGTGAATAGGTCTTCCTTTTTGCACATGACTGCAACCTAAAAAGATCATTTAATCATATATATTTATTAATTAAATTCTCACATAATGAAATATGAATATTTGTACCTTTAGCTAGAAACAAAAACAAAATTGAAATCCAAATATGGAGTTTAATGCAGAATCCTGTAAAAGTTTAAACGTTTTCTAAACAATCAATTGAAGTGTTGCGCAGTTACATTATTTGATTTGATTTCATAGATCGCCATCTTTTTCCCAACTTTGCACGTAGCATATAAATAATAAACAATGCTTAGCAGCACACACGGTTGATCTCAGGATGATTTTACTCAGACAACGATACATCTTTAGTAATTAGCTTAAATTTTTCGAATAAATTGCAAATTTATATTCCACAAATGGAACATTCATCAGAAGCTGATTTACACGTTACACGTGTTTTTAATGAATAATATTGCTGATCGGCATTAACCACTGTTCTACGTTTATTTTCGACAAAATAATTACATTATTCTTACACAACATGAAAGGTTTTTCGAACTACATTTTAAAAGGGAACCTAATTCAATTCCTTCATTGTTCCGTTTGCAACAGAGCTCCGATTTAATGAATATGGCATAAATATTACCTTCATATCTGTCTCTGTGAATATCTGTCGTCATGCAATCTAGTATAGATTGTGAAATTATCGGTAATCCATTTTTCTCGTTATGTCCACCCAACATTGATTTTTAATATTTTTTAAACGACTAATAAAGCCCTCAATTTTCACATAAAAAAGTTCAGAGAAAATATTGAATCTATCTGTTAAGCAATTCTGTCTACACAAATATTTATTTTTAATGTTTCTGTAGATATATATATATATATATATATATATATATATATATAATTTATATACGATTTTTGGCGGAGATCTAATATATATTCAATTTTGTATTAGTTGATGCGTACCAAATAACAAATTATTTCAAATATGACCAGAAGGATAAACCAAAATGTTCATGAACGGAAAGTATAATCTCATGCACATTCTTTCCGTGCTTACTGGCGACTAATCCGTAGGAGTCGATATTACACCCATTACAAACTATATATTTTGTTGAGGAATGTGGGAAAATAGGACGTTACTATCTCCTATACGAATTTATACACTTGCAGTAGTGAAGATAGCTTCATTCAAATTATTCGACAATAAGACTTCAAAGCCAACTGCTTTTCGGATGATTTCGTAGTGTCGATGAAGAACTAAAAAAATAATTTCTGTAGTTAGCTATCTCGCGACATCACTTTCACTCACCGCAGGCCAGGGGATCTATATTTTGAAATATTTCAACCTACATTCTTGCAGCATTCTTTCATACGTGCAGATAAATCCAGACTAAATATATAACTTTCAGGGATTCATTTATAGATGATAAACTGACCAAATATGTTTGAATATATTCGAATATATACAATAGTATAATGGCAAAATGTTTTAACATTAGTCTATTAAATCAAGTTTGCGAGCTTGAAGTAAACACCAATCCCATTGTATTTAATCAGTCGTCGGACAAAATAGCAAAATTACCGTCGCTGGCGGTAGTTTTGTTATGTGGTTCGACGACTGGTTAAATACAATGGGATTGGTGTTTACTTCAAGCTCGCAAACTTGATTTGAAGAATTATTACCACCACCTGCGCAATCAATTATTATTTTATTTTAACATTAATGTTTCAATATATACCAATTATTGCATAAGTTAGAAAATGTTATTTATGAAATAAACTATTATTGTCATTATAGGGTACATCAATTTTTAGCCAAAAATGCTACCTCAGGGATTAGAACAAGACTGGAAATTTCTACAGTCCTTGCTAATCATCCACAACGCCACAAAATCTGTAAATTAAATGCAATGTTTTGGTTTTACAACAATTCAATTTTGCTTTGTTTTTTTTCTTCAAACGGATTCTAATTGACATCGCTTCTAACCTAAATTTACAACTAGCATTCCCAAATCTGTCCTTATAGAATGGACAAAAAGTAACATTGGAAAGTGATATTGAATTAAACTATAATTTTTGATAATTAACGATTTAATGTATCTACTGGAACTTAAGAGAAAATGCGATGCCAAATAGGATTATCCTGAACGAAATGAAAAAAACAGTCGGTATTTACCTGAAATAGGCATCAAAGAGGAGTAATTTCTGGTATATTGGATACGTTAAAAGACTCTGGAAGAATTTCTTTCAGGTTCAAGTACTGGTCGTACTTAATGAGTGCCTGATAGGGTTGAAATCGGTATTCTTGTAAACAATGCTTTGTTTGATCTGATATCTTACATTTCTTTTCATTAATTTTGTACGGAATGAAAAGTTAAGTATTCCAGTTTCATTCTTCTGCGAAATAAATATTCTTCATTTTATGCGTATTTCATTCAAACTAACATTTTTTAATTCAAATGCAATGTCTGATTTATTATTTTATTCATAAATATTTATGGGAAAATATATTTATATATTTTGAAATTCCAAACAAACAGTATAATAAAACGATGAGAGAGCGTGAAATATAGTTTCGTGTAACTATTTACTATAAATCAGCTTCAGTTTCGCCACGGTGTCCGAAGGTATTTTTCTGCTTACAAAGTCAGCCTGCAATTTTTCATCGACAGCACTTCGGAAATTGGTATTTCTCTTCTGTTATTCATGTGATAATTATTTTTGTCTATATCTGAATACTGTAAGTGCGATGGTAAAATGAAATATTGATGATATTCTGGATATAAACTGTCTCGGTGATCGGCCTGAGTAAGTTAATCGAGAAATTATTCATCTATTATAAGGAATAATATTTGAGATAAATATTATCGGCTAATATTCTTTATTTGCTGAAAAGTTTATATATAATAGCTCATATAATAAGTGTAGTTAAGATAAAATTGCTTTAATCTTCTTCCTCTTTTTACGAGAAAAAGCGTTCCGCCAAAATTTATTATTTGAATTAATTAATTAAACGAACATTGGTTGCATGGGCGGTGATTACAGTTACTTTTTATTCAAGTAGCGAACTTGATACAAACACTCGACCCATTATTTACATATATTTGTCAGTATAAACTAGGTATTGTATAGTGTGGAAAAGGTAATTCATCTAGTAGAAGGTTTCGTCCTTATTGGGAACACATCATGTACTCTCTACATTTTGCTGTGGTATCTCAGTGGTTAGAGCACCAGTTTCCGAAACAGACGTGCCCAGGTTCCAGCCCGCTCGCGGCAAATTCCTGACAGTTCGTGATGAGTTCCTAATAAGGACGAAACCGGTCTACAGAATGAATTGCTTTTTCCAAACTATACAATTGTGCAGCCGACATTCCCAGTCAAGTTCAATGTATGCAAGACTGCTAGAGATGAGAGCCGCATATCTAAATTTGATTTCCATGTATATTCAGTCAGTTTGCCGTCGTACTCTGATGATGATCAAGGAAGGTCGAAACGCGTCAGTGCGTTGCGACTGACGGTAGTTTTATTATGTTGTTCGACGACTGGTTAAATACAATGGGATTGGTGTTTACTTCAAGCTCGCAAACTTGATTTAAATAATTTTTACCACCATCCGCGCAATCAATTATTGTGTAATTGTATTGTCTATATATATATATATGTGTGTGTGTGTGTGTGAAAGCTACAAACAGCTAATGTTCGTGACTGCATAGAATTGTGCAGCCGACATTCCCAGTCAAGTTCAATGTATGCAAGACTGCTAGAGATGAGAGCCGCATATCTAAATTTGATTTCCATATATATTCAATGCGGTTTGATCCTCGCTAGTCAGTTTGCTGTCGTACTCTGATGATGATCAAGGAAGGTCGAAACGCGTCAGTGCGTTGCGACTGGCGGTAGTTTTGTTATGTTGTTCGACGACTGGTTAAATACAATGGGATTGGTGTTTACTTCAAGCTCGCAAACTTGATTTAAATAAATAATATACAATACCTAATTTATACTGACAAATGTATGTAGAACCTACTATTTGGTTTTCCTAATGCAGTTGACCTGAGCTCCTAGGCAACTGTCTTATCAACTATGCTCTTAGCAGCATCCGTTTAACTTTACCTCTTTCAGTTAAGGCATGGTCAAGACGCAAGAAATTTGATCCATCCCTCAAGACGTTCTTCTTCCTTTGTATCTGGTCTGATTTTTTGGTATAGAAATGCTTCTGTCTTTTAACAGAGCATAATATTTAAATGTATGCATTTATTATTATTTCTTGAAGGGCATTTAAATATGACTCTGACATTCTTAGACGTGAAGCAAAAAATATCCAAATAAGCCTTAAACCAGCATTTAATTTAAGTTCTAATTGGTTCTAAGTCAGCAGTCTGATCAAATTTCAATTCAAATGCTGCACGAAGATCAATATCGCGTTTTCTGAGGGTTGATCTCTATATTCACGGCCCACCTATTGTGTATCCATTAGTATATTATTTATTAATAAGTATAAGTTATACACATATTTATCAATAACGATCAGTATTTCATCGGCTAAACTTTACATTCCACACAATTCCCTAATTTGTTCAATATTGCAATATTTTCTTGCTTTAGAATTGCTGGCAAGAATGACCGAACTCCAATTCTCTAGTTTTTAATCATACGAAATTACCGTTTTACCTAATTTGTTGTTTAGCTTTTAAATTTCATAACCAAATTGAGGTAACACAATCCGTAAGATTATCAATATATTGCCAAATGATTATAGGTAAACAGATAAATATATGTATAAATGTCGAACCTCTTCACGTTTATAGAATTGGTAAAATTTAATGCAGGAGTTCTTCTCAATTAGATTTATTTAATTAATTTCAATGTTTCTTGCTTTTTAACTAATAATAATAAAACATAATTACACTGTTCTATACTTTGTTATATTGTGCGTTCAATCGTAAACGACCGGCGTTTCATTTGACTTCTGAACGACTCTTAAAACTGAAATTCAGTTTTAATGAGTTGAACGTCGTTTAGTCTGTAAGCCCCAAATTTATCCTAATAAATTTAAAGCATAAAAATGCTAATTATTTTCGATTGAGTGAACTATTTTGTGGCCAAATCTCTAACAAAATTTCCAACCATAATTATTTTAATTACTTGCATTATTATTTTATTAAGGTAAGATAAAAATTCAAAATATAATACATTTTGAGTTAACACTGCGACGCAAGTTTTAGTCCATTTAAGACAAAAAAAATTACGCCAATTCAAAAATATGAAATTTAGTTACGAATTATAAGTCGTTTATGCATCAACCTATTTACATTATGAGTATTGTATTTGTTAGGAAATTCAATACACTGAGACCAAGACCGTATGTGAAATAACTTAGTTCTGTAATACAGGTCGATAACGTACGCGATTAACCATTATAAAGAAAGCAAATACGTTGCGAAATTTATTCGTATTAACTTACTGCAATTTCGTTTTATGTACTTTTCTGCTTTTATACACCGGCATCTTGCTCTATCTTTTCTCCAGTATAAAACACGATCAATTACCACGCCTTTCTGAGGATTACACTTGCCTTTCGCAACTTTAGATCCAATTGGGCAATCTATAATAGCAGAAGTAATAGTAGTTCATTTGAAATGTAAAAAAGTTATTAGTAATACAAACAAATAATCATAGTAATTTATCTTTTGTCCGTTAAATCGTTTCGCCGTAACCATTTTATAATTTGTACGAAAAATAAATTCTGAGATAAAGTTTTGTGGTTTACGTACTCATTTTTAAAAAAATGTTTTGGTATTATTCAAGAAACGCAATAGGTTTTAATTTTTTCGTGAAACTTTAGATTAAGTCAAATCAAGTTTCGATCTGTATTCTGCTATAAAAAGAAATAAATGAATAAAATTATTTTCGTAAAATATTCTCAATGCATATAATATTAATTTTATAGAAATTATTGCTAAGATATGCTTTTAATTCTATAAGCAAAATGAGCTAGCCATTTAAGAAGCGTTGTAACTAATCAAATTTCAGTTTGATTCATGCGAACATGAAAATTATGTTAGGTAACTGGGTCTGAACAGAAGGTAAGGCACATAAATGATTGGATGTTTCCTTAATTTGACAATATTTCTCCGTATCAAATTTTAAAAATAAATAAATGTATTGCCAAATAAATTTAGTATAGTTTCATGACAATATTCATGTAACCATTAGCAATTTGAAAAACCAATATTTGGGATTATTACATTAAGTTTTAAAATCAAATTATTTTCGGCTTTTAATAAACTTTAATGAATAAGTTGGTCGTTGTGCTAAAACATATTACCAATAAATATTGAAAATATGCTCCAATATCGATAAAAATGGCTAGATTTAAAAAATAGCCGATTTAAACTAATATAGTTCAATGTAGATTTTTTTTCACAAAAACTGCATTAGTGTACTGAAACAAAATAAGCGCACACCTTATCTCGAAAAATCTACTGAAAACTAATTTTCTTCCTCGGATGTTGCATTGGATTGATATACAAATGATTGATATAAAAATATGATATACATATAACTTTAAATTCATTTCGTTAATATCGATATTAATATATTGGTTGTCCATCAGTAGGTAGGAACATCACTGAATCCAATCAATACATCAAATTTACATTAGAAAGAAGATAAAAAGTAAATGAATCCGTTTCTCGAACTTCAACTATTTCAATAGAGCGGCGGCAGATGTACAAGATATGTACATCGTAAATCCACCTTCGGAGAAGAATACACAAATTATTGCAGCAGGCCCCTAGATTTGTCAGGAAAAGCTGGTAATTTACCTATCTAACCGAATTAAGATTACTTGCTTTGAGTTAAAGTCACAATAAGAATGAAAGCATTTCTAGGTTCCTGTGGATGATCAGATGGCAATAACAGAAATATCTACCTGAACCTATCATGCTTACGAGATCTTCCCGCATTGGCAATCAATAATGGAATTTAAGAGCACCGGCGAATTAAAAAGAGGCTAATCAATCGAATCGCGAAGTACATATGACATAATTGAAACAGGACACCAAGTTACGAATACTTACGTATCATTTTATAAAAAGTGAGATCATAAAGGTTTTTAAATCTTGTGGAGCACTGTAAATGAAATAATTTCTGCGAAGTTTTAAAAACTTCCACGAGTAAAATATTGTATTCGAATGGCCGCGACAATTTAGATGAAACCTGTATGTGTATATATCAAACAAAGAAAACAATATTGAATTAAATCAGGTTTGCGATAACCAACCTACTGCTAAGTCGTTAGAACAACAGATCCCAAAGCAGATGTGCCCAGGTTTGAGCCCTGTCCGCAGCAAATTCTAGACAGAGCAAAGCCGGTCTATACGATGAATTGCCTGGCAAATGTCTGTGCATAATGGGTCAGGTGCTAATATCAAGATAATATCTGTGATTTAATTAATTTATTAATCACCGTCCACGCAACCAATTTTTACTTAGTTGGCGCTATTTTTTACAAAACGCAATGCCTCGGGCAATATGCTGACATTTGTAACAAGATAGCTGTGGATTTAAATTAATAAGCTCTCACGTATTTATCTATGAATATGGGTGTTATAATCACATTGTTTTATCATTAGAGATTTATCTGCTATTTTGCCTCCAAAGGCTTCATTTCTAACAGCACTTCCAGTAAAATGGCAAGATATATGTTCTTCGCGATAGAATGTTACCCCAAAGTGAGACATTAATTCTTTTTTTTAATTTTAATTAACTCCACGTTCTATTAGTCAATACTTAATTCAAACCTGGTTGTCTGCTATACTTATCCACGTCTCTTTAGTTAGGCTTAATTTTGCGATTAAATTCTCTTTCGATTCAATTATATTCGCTTGATGAAAAGTCTAGTCTGACAAACTTAATTCTGCTTCATCTAAATTATTCAAATATAAGTAATGGTTCCAGATATGGATTAAATAAAGTGTTATAAATTTGAATCGTTTAATATACTTTTAGCATTGTAAATTGCCTTAGTACATTATCTCAGCAGAATTTTCACTTTATTCATTCATGTAACCTACAATCCGCTAAATTGATGTTAATTGCGTTATATTAGCCAACTCACCCAACTTTTGCCGACTGGTCCTTGCACCTTGCATACACGTCCTCGAGGACTTGTCAAAGTAAACTTTCGTTGTAATGACAAGTTTGTCACCTGTTCTGTGGTCACATTTAACAGATAAGCTTGGCTCATTGTTGCTTCTATTAGGCGGACAACAACAAGGTAAGTCCAAGTGCACTCTTTGCAAGCGGCATAAACCATTTTCAGATTTGTACTTGAATGCGGTTATTCGTTGTAGACAACTTTGTTCATCGCACCTTCCAACAGATCCGTAGCCCTGTGGACAAATCAATGATTTCTTGGCGGATGCGGATTGAACAGAGTTTACATGGTCAACTGAAATAAATATCACATGATTATATTTGTAAGAATAAATTAAATTTAAACTACATTGAATGCAAATAAACGGATTTTCAGTATGAATGAAAAGGCATGCGGAAAACGAAAAATATTAAATTGTATTATTGTAAACCTTTGCAAATCTAAGAGACCAGATAGTTTATTATATTTTATTGTTGCGTCTTGTACATTTTCCAAATGGTAATTGTTACGATCTGGCGTGTTTTAAATCAATGATTAAAACATTGTAATTTTAAAATGAATTAGAATACATTTATGAAATAGTTCAAATTTTGAGATATATTTAATATTATTAATAATGACAAAACTACATTTCTTAGACAAAGTGACTACCACGCTTTTTTCAATTATTGAATTTGCTTCAGAGAACCACATGGATAGTTCATTTCATATTTTTTTAATTGTTTTTCATTGTAGAAATAAAGATCTCTCTCATTTGAAGCTCATGCTTGAGTCAGTAAATTTGGCATGTTCCTATCGTTATTCTTCTGATATAGAAGACGAACATGCCTAAAACTTGATAAACATAAAAAACACGTTATTTTGCAGGAGCTTGTCGCAAAAGGTATTCCTATACTGAAATCAAATATATTTTGAAATTTGTGTACTTTTAATTAACGGATATGGAAATAGACAAAATTATTTTTTGCTAAATTTGTAGGAACCTGCATTCAGATCTGAAACCGTCAATGCGTCATACATCTCGTGAGGCCAATGGACCATAACTTTTAATCTTGTGTTAAAAGAAGTTTTAACTGAAACAGCAGTATGCCTATTCAACTTAAAGGTCAACAAATTTCATACTTAACTTCGATTTCAACTAGACAGAATATCCACGTTATCCACAAACGAATGTATATCAAATTGATAAAAGATAGTTTTAACAAAGCGCCTTTACATTTTTTTATTCGCTTTTAGTACCAATAAAATTTTAGACCATAAATTGCCTACAGCCTGATGGGACTCCAGTGTGATTAATTAAATATGTAACTTCAGGCATTTTCTCCAAGGTTTAGCATAATTCCGCCGTCCTGTCGAGCTTTATAAATCGCCTACAGCCTGATGGAACTCCTGTGTGATTAATTACATATGTAACGTCAGGCATTTTCTCCAAAGTTGAGCATAATTCAGCCATCTTGTCGAGCTTTAAATAGTTCTAGCTCGTAGCCACATCGCTTGGTTTGTTTGTTGTTACTTTACTTTACTTTACTGCGGCTGACTCCTTTTGGAGGATAAGCCGGCTCCATGTGACATTTCATGGAGTTTCTTGGGAATTTGGTACAAGTGGTGCTGGAAAATATGTTCGTCCAATCTGTCTTTCCGTAGTTTGAGCACATAGTCTATGCGGACTAGTGTCGACATCAGAATCCTTCTTTGTAAAATTAATTACACCAATAATTTTCCAATAAATACACGATGAAACGTAGCTAACCTTTGTGTAATTTGAACTAATGTTGAAATAAACATTTTAAAATGTATGTCATTATATAAATTAGCATCCCAATTTGTAAAACAATATCCTTCATTATTAATAATTGATGGACAACAGGGAAATTCATTGGGAATAACAGACTTATGAATAATAAATTATTAGGTTACGCAGTTGCAGATGACTAAGTACAAAAGCCACTAATTATGAAATAAGTTATTGACTAAAATAGAATGTCAATTTTATAAACAGAGAATAACGAAAATCAAAATAATCATATCTATATTTTCTTTCTGAACAGCGTAATCGTCAACGAGAATCAAACAAATTTCGTATTTATTTTACTATGAAGCACATGTCCAACAGTATAACAAATAATCCATTTTGCAATTTACTTTAGTAAGAATCATAGAATTCAGGATTTCAGTTCGGATAACAGCACTGAAATATCTTACGAAGAAATGGACTTCTCTACAAACCATTATGAATTAAACGAACATTGGTTGCGCGGGTGGTGATAACAATTATTATAATCAAGGTTGCGGTCTTGATATAAACACCTGACCCATTAATTACTTACATATGTCAGTATAAACTAACTATTGTTTGGTGTAGAAAAGGCAATTCATCCAGTAGAGCGGTTTCGTCCTTATTGGGAACTCATCATGTACTGGCGAGAATTTGTGGCGAACAGGACTCGAACCTGGGCACGTCTGCTTTGGAATCTAGTGCTCTAACCACTGAGCCATCCTGCCGCACACTACACTGCACACAATTTTCAGTTATATACTAACTAATGTAACTTAGTTAGTCTATTTTTCCTTTAGGTGGAGCTCAAATGGCATGCATTTAGACCCAAAGTTCCAACTAACCATCCCCAATCTGTCATTACTGAACAGACACCACACTGCATGGGTAAGTGGTATTGAAATGAACATTTATATAATTAAACGAACATTGGTTGCGCGGGTGGTGATAACAATTATTATAATCAAGGTTGCGGTCTTGATATAAACACCTGACCCATTAATTACTTACATATGTCAGTATAAACTAAGAATTGTATAGTGTAGAAAGGCAATTCATCCAGTAGAGCGGTTTCGTCCTTATTGGGAACTCATCAAGTACTGGCCAGAATTTGCCGCGGACAGGACTCGAACCTGGGCACGTCTGCTTCGGAATCTGGTGCTCTAACCACTGAGCTATCCTGCCGCACACTACACTGCACACAATTTTCAGTTATATACTAACTAATGTAACTTGGTTAGTCTATTTTTCCTTTAGGTGGAGCTCATATGGCATCCATTCAGACCCAAAGTTCCAACTAACTTTTATGAATGATTACCAGGAGAAGTAATTACAAGGTAAATAACCCACCATTATGTAGTCTAAAGGTGTAGAAATGACGTTAACAAACGCTATTGGCGCCCGCTTCCATGAAATTAATTGCTCTATCATTTGCCGTTTACTTCAGCTAAGCAAAGAAATTACCAATGTTAAAAATCGTAAAACAATAAATACGATTTTATATAATTGCATTTCCTTGCCTTTATTAGCCCCCTTCATTATAAAATGAATTATTGAATTCCTTCTAACCCAGGAGAATTATTAATTTATTATGAAATAATGAATGATGAAAATGAAAAATGCAGAATTACGGCATATTAACAGCAATAGCACCAATCTCCAAAAATGAATTATCACATTTCTTATTATCAACGACAGATCGGTAATATAACTATTCACTATAGATTTAGGAATAAAAAATGTAATATGCCTAAGATTGCAGTTCCTCGGCTGCACAAGCAGACCTCTCTTCAAAATAAAATATCCCATTTTTTACCATCCACATTAGACTATAAAAGTAATTGCCCATATTTGCCTGAATATAAAATTAAATTTTTATGATATTCATTGTCAAACATCAACAGAAAAATTAATTATCAATTCATGTTTTTCAATAACTAAAATATGCATAATTGAATATTAAAAGTTGTGTTAACATCTACTAGTAAAAGAATAACATTTCATTATTTAACTTTCAATTCATCCAGATAAAACAAAAAACAATCGCTGAGTTCGTGGGTAGAGCCGCGGTCGCGGTAAAATTCTGGAGAGCACATGAATAGTTCCCAAAACCGGTGTATTGTAAAAATTGGCCTCGCTACCTTATATCATGCCTATTTTATAATTAAAAATTTATATATAAATATATATATACATATATATATATATATATATATATATATATCAAGCTCGAAAATTTATTCTTTATAATAACAATTCAAGTATTCATCAATTATAATATTTGTAATATTACATATACGTTAATTGACATTTCGTATCCTTAATTGTATAATTTTCCTTGCCCAAAAATGTAATTAAACCATTATATAATAAGATTGCCAAGAAAAGCAATTGGTTATGCGAGAAGTTTTAATTTAAAAAAAAATGTCACTGTCCATAATTGCTAGCTTTTGTTTAAGTTAGCCACTCAATCTAAAAAAGAAATTGTATTATTATTTGTCGTTTATGTGAAAGACGAATAGGAAATATTAATTAAAAAATGTTCAATGGAAAAATTGAAATATTTAGAATGGCATCGCGCAAATTGCACGAACCTTTCTACCTATGATAAATAACCACATAATTAATCTCCTTCTTCCATCGCGAATCTTAATTTTCAATTAAAATATTCAGATAATTCGCTTTATTTCGAAATATTTCATTCGTTTTAAAAACCAGGTTGAATAACAGGAACTTTCCAAGATAATATGCGAGAACTAGAGTCATTAAATAAGATCATATAGCTTGTATTTATTCCACGCTGAAATGTCAAATTAAAAGTCGGCTTTTACTGTAAACTTATTTATAGGAAATATATGACAAGTTTAGAAAATTTCACAAGGATTTTTTTAATATCGTCCTTTACCCTATTTAAAATTACATTTAATGGTTAAAAATAATTGAAAAAACACCATTTCTTCTCACGCATAATCTTCTTTGTATATAAAAATAGAGATTTTGCAGGTAAAATATTATGTAGACTATTTGTTTGTGCAAAAACGTACACATTGATTATTTATTTAATCGACATCCTAAAATTAAATTTAACGCTATAGACAGTATAACTGTAATATAAATGGAGCCAGTCTTAACAAAATTTATTGAAAACAGGATTGGAAAATGCGTTAAGACTGTAGAATTTCGACTTATTACTAAAATGGCGTTTGACGCATCGAACAATAGGTCTTTGGATTATAATTCGAAAGCTACCGATATATTACAAATGGCATTCCTTCTGCTTACGTTCTCGCATGGCACACGCAATAAAAAGTTGATACATGCAGGAAAATATGTTAAATTCAACATGACCAAATGGTAAAATCTCATCTTCAGTTGCGTTTTATACGTGATTAAAAATCTTTAATAACATAATAATAATGTCGCAGAAACAAAACTTTTTATTAGCCAAATAAGCTTCATTGAAATATCCAATTCCATATGTCGACATTATATAAACGAATTTAATTTTAATAAACTAAACATACTAAAACTATAACAAATGGAAATGTTTTATCCCATATTTCGGCATTGCAAAAAATACAACTGAGATAATAATATGTCTGAAAATAGGGCACGTACACATAAGCATATCAAATTACAAATATTAACACAGGAAACTAGTTTCTATTATTTTTCTTACAAAGGCATGGTCAAGCTTATGCAAGTAGCAATTATTTGATAAAATTTCATTTTTTTTTCTGTCTGTATTGCAATGGGTATATACAAGGGTTCTTGTGGGTACACGATAAATCAAACTTAACCGTTACGATGAAAGATGCATGTAAAAGTCATTAGAAATCTTCTAAGATTCTTGCATGTTAAACATAAATCAAATGGTCTTTATCAGAATAACTTGCCTAATGTCTTTAGGGCTGCCTCATTGACGCCGTCTTTCTGCTCAACTATATTTGACCTGCCCTTAAAACCTGCACCGACTGTTTGAAAATATTTAAGAAATAGAAGCATAATTTAAAATAAATTCATTGAAGCATAGATTAAACACATTGTTTTAGCATTTGCATAAAAACTGAGAAACATCATCATGTCATTTCATGTACATGTCATTTTTCGTTCTGAACTATTAGAGTTAACAGCTAATTACGTTAAAGAATCATTGATTGCGCGAATGGTGGTTTAATTAATTTAAATGGAGATTGCGAGCTTGATAAAAACTCCTATCCCATTGAATTTTATTAATTTATTTGAATATAATTTTAAATGCGAATCCACCACCAAGGTAGAAAGTTCTTTAGCATATTATAAGTAACAAATTAACTTTCAGCCACTGTTGATTTGACGGTCTAAAATTGGAAATCAAAATATTAAATACTATTCACTTTATTTTGGTGTACCCCATTTGTCCATATGGTTTTTACGCAAAAAAAATCGCGCGATAATTATCAACAAAATTACCTGTTACGTACGCTTCATATCCATAATATAATTCGAATGCTCGGTTCCCAACCCAGATACGCTTTCATTTTGTTACTTTATTCACTACTGGGTCTGTTATGTGGCCTCACTTACCAGGATACGATGCTTTTATCTTATTTCTAACAGCAAATTTGTTGAGGAAATCGATAGAATAAATGTGGCTTTCGTGCACAATTAAATACCTCGTTTAGAACGCTTACTTTATAATGGCTTTCAATAATCAACCTGAAGTTTACATTTTATGTCAAAAATTTTAATACAAACTTTGCGTTATATCGTGTATTATTTTTAGATTTATTTTCAGAGTGAATTGTATTTTAAGTGGATTGAACGCGGATAAGTTACACAATCAGTAATACGTTACTTGCAAGGGCTGAATTATAATTTAATAAGGAAACTGAGTATCATGTTGATACGCACCATTCCAGGTAGAACAACTTAATGTGGATATAAGTCTGAATTCTTGAACAGCTGCGAAGTTGTTATGTGTAGATTGATAAATTTTAGGGGAATACACATATGCTAGCACATAATTAATCAATTGTTTGTTTTCTGCTTTTGTAACGCGCAAGCATATTATCCAACTTACTTAAAATTTTATCCCACAAAAATTTGAATTTTTTTGAAGTGAACTTGTAGAAACCTTAACAAGAATGAATATAGGTCAATGATTTGAGGAGTAATGATTTTTTACAATTTTACAAATTAAAATTATAATTTGGACCAAATTAAATTTTTGGCCTGCTCGTTGCCTTGTCACGCTGCAAGATCAAGTTGTTTAATTGCCATCATTAAAAATGCAAAATTGTTTTACAAGAGGTGCAGTCTAATATTACGATTAGCATCGTAGACAATCAGTAAGGCTGGAAGCGCAAACTGAAAATATCTCAGGCAAAATTAATTTGCAAATTGCCATTTGACATTGATCTTTAGAAAGCTTCGCCTATCTACACATTACGCCGAATCTATGATTACGTATTACTTCTAGCCGAAGCCGACATAAATATATTAGGTATACTTAGCATATGCATTGCGATTATACCCCCGCGATCAGATTTCTGTCATGCTATGATGGTGATCGTGGAAGATACAAACGTAACGTTCGTGTGAAGGACAGTATTTATGCTATGCTGTACGACTGATCAGTTAAAAGTGGACAGGCGTTTATCTCAAGATCACAAATTTGATTAAAAGAAAAATATATGCATTGTTATAAGATCACCGTAGTGTTGATAAACCATCCTTGGTTGCACATAACAAGGATCATGTAATAAATTTTAGCTAATTCTCGGATTTATAGTTAATGTGGTAAACATGTACCCGTGTGCATAGCCAACGCGTACAATTCTTGAAGCATGTAATTCACCTCAAACCGTGTATGTTCACAACAGGCGCAATATTTATCCTGTTATTGTTATACGTTTTCCAGTAATTGTAATTCTACTGCACGATTCACGTTTAGTCAAAATGATCTATTTTCTTACACCTAATTCTGATATTTAAACACTTTAAATCCTTTTGACTGTTAAGCCTAATAATTAATTTATTTATCACACAGTTAATTAATATTCAATTTATTAATCGACTTTTAAATGTAGATTAAGCAGAGCCTTCAAAACCAAGTTTCAGTAATTCATGGCGTCATGATCGGATCTTTTTCAAATACATTTTCGATCGTAATGATAACAGACTTACCTTTTCTACTAATGACATTTGAAAAATCATTTTTATTAATTATTTAAACAGATTGATTGCAATAAAGCTAAAAATACATTAAATAAAATTTTACCAATTTCTTTTATTTATTACCAATATAACAAACTTTCGGAGTTCGTATTTAGGAAATTCGAAATAAACACATTGGTCAGTAAAGACGCCACTATGAAAAAATCGAGTCTATATGAACGAATGTAAAAATATTATATTTTTGTGCTTGCGTCTTTCTTAATCAAGGCAAATTACATGTAATCTTTTAACTACACATTGCTGTAAAGCTTCCCATTTGCGATTAGATTTCCTCACTTTGTTGTAAAATATGACCAAACCCAATCAGACTTACATAAATTTAACAGTCATTGATTATTTTAGATTTTCCTTTATAACAATTTATAAAGGAAGCTGCTATATGAAGGAGTAACCAAAGTCCGCTTTCACCAGAAAAACCAGTAACGATTTAGCTAAACATTAGTTATCGATATTCAGCTGATGTTTCTTAATAACTAAGAGAAGAATTACGATTCGAGTAATCATAATTTCCTTACCACAAATCTGTTCACTTCTAAAATTGGCCACTGGAATACATTGGCAATTCTCTCTTTTGAAACGTCTTACTAACACAGGTCGACGTCCGGTCTGAAAATCACATTCTCCAATAGGCTCGACACGCTCTGCAATATCACCAGCAGGTGAGACAATTCGTCCGTACGTATCTATACATTCACTGGGCGGCAGAATAACTTTTTTCTCAGTAACTTGTCGGCATTGTCCGTCTATTAGTCGAAAAGTATGATATACCTATGAAAAGAAATTAATTAAATATGACATTAGGTTACTTCTGTTAGTAGCATTTGACATTTTACAACTTTCAAACAAAGATATTTTAGACAAGCAGTGAACCCTTTTCAAGACATGCATTTTCATAAAATTGTGCTTTTTCAGCTTTCCTCATATCGCTTGACTACACAGATTAGTTAACTTTAACACAATTTAACCAAAACCTGTGCTTAAAATACATTTATTCATTCATACTATCGAATTAATTTAACACTACATATTCTTAGGCTAAACCTTGATGTCAATTACATCGAAAGTCCACTTTTTCAGTTGAAATAAAACGGATTTCAATGTTTCTCTAACATAGTTAAGCGTGAAGGAACATGCATTGTTAACTCTTTTTTGACCATGAACATATTATTCGGTGTTAAACGTACCTTTAATTTGTCGGTACGATTATTATGTTCTAAAAGTTCTAAAGGATTAATTTTTTTTACCAAACTCTGCTGATCTGGGCCTTAATAATGCTGACACTGAAATGAATGAGAAGTGCATTTAATGACAAATGTTTGAGAGTGCGTTATTCTAGTATTGATAGATTGCTTTTTGACCAATTGTTCGCTTGGCAAGGCTCTTATTGTATGAAGATGGCATCCAACCTCATGATTTCCGGCGAGCTGAATGTGATGTTAACATTTTAACTAGAGAAATTCTATTCAGTGTTTTGATTTAGCCACCGTCCAATTAATGATGCCGTTAATACGCCAATAAATGGTAAGTTTTACGGCACCCTCTGTAGTACAAATCGCACCTGGATTGATGTTGGCAGCTACGAACCGCGTCGGGTATTTGTTCATTGACAAATAATTTCTCTAGTTAGCCTGGCTCTTCCTCAAAAGTTGTTAACTATAATTTTTGTGAGATTTTAGCGCACTGCCGCTATAATAAATATATTTACCAAAAAAGTACATTTTCCTTGTATCACCCGGGTAAAATCACTCTTTTGTCTCAAAGGATTTGGTTCTTCAAGTACGGAAAGGTGTTGTCGTTCTCAACCGCGAAAGTGAATTTTATGATTTGACCAAATTTATCGGCTTGTTTTTGGATTTCGGTTGGGTCTGTAGCGTTTAAGATGAGAACAGTAAATCATCTATACAAATATTTGTACAGAACGCACTAGTCAGAAATGTTTTTCAGGTTGGTGTTTTCTAGATGAGGTAATTAGAGTGGTGTAATGCAGACCTCGAAGATTATACTTTGAAATGACATGTGCAAAACGTATGCAATTTTACATTTTTAAATAATTAATATTAAATGTTTAAATAAATGAATTTTGTTGTACTTTTCCTCACAATTGTTACATCTGCGTTCAAGAAGACGAAAATTTAATGCAAATAGCCATTTGCTAAACTTATATGCAATTCACGTTCATGCGTAACCTTAATAATTCTATATGTTTGACTTCAGTCAACAAGCTTATATATCATTTAGTTGTTGTCAAAAATTCTTGCAATTCATTTCTTTTAATTTTGGTTACAATTTATTAGCTTAAATTTAATTTTATTGAATGATTCGTGTTTTGACTTACACATGAATTTCCCCGTCACTCTGTTTGTAAGAAATATTTCATGTGCTTTATTAGTTAGAAAACCATTTGTTTTTCCCAACGCAAATTAGGTAATTATGCTATATCAAATACAGCAACAATTTATACGTTTCAATCAATTCGATTTAAACTCATGCAAAAAGTAGATGATACACTTAGAAGAAGAAAAGCAAAACACGTGCAAAGTACGAAATGATATAATTACGAGTGCTTAAGCATAGGGTATGATAAAAATCAAAGGGTACCTCTGTTACAGTGCCGTCGTTATTGCAATAGTTAACTTTCTTCGTTGGAGATTTACAGCAACACAATTCCAATTTAGCGTCATTGTGCAGTTTACACTCGCACGTGTTTGGATCAAGTTGAAGTGAGACTATGTTTACTTTTCGCTGGCAGGTTTCAAAATTGCAAGATCCACGCGATACTCGTGTGCTACTTGGACCTTCTGCTGATTGGAAATTGCATAGTTTTCGAGTTCTGCTAACTACATTGCGTCGAATGCATTTTCCATTCTCGAGCCTGCGGGATTTATAAGAAAATAGTTTACGAAAATTTATTGCCTTTGAATAGATAGATAAAAAAGATCAATTAAATTGACGCTTGTGTAAAAAATTGTTAGTTTTGTAAAAAAATACCATTAGAAAAAGCACCACAGATAATGTTATATGCTAGGTTCACGATGAAAGCACAATTGACATATTGTATAACTCCAGGTAAAAAAGCTGAACAATCGTCATTTCAAAGTATTTTTCAAAATTGAATCAGTTATATCAAACAGACAAAATCGCTTCGTTTGATTGCAGAGCATATATCGGACAAATGAAATTTGCCACATTAAACAATATCATTTTTATTAGAACTCTATTTATAATCTTCGCTTTAAGCACACGAATTGCCTTGGTTTATCATGAATACATTTTCTGTGATTCCTTTTTGTACAGTGTAAATATAGTTTGTGAACAACTTGGAACACTAAAACATGAATATATTATAAAAAACGTTAAAGTAAAACATAGTTAATTGAAACGAAATTTTCGTCAAAAGTCATAGGGGCGGGAATATGTAGCATTCTTTAAATTAAAACTGTAAAAGCAAAGGTAGGATTAAATACACTTATTGCGAATATATTTAATACATCAATCAACCAAAAATGCGTTTCTCTGAATCTTTATGTTATGTAATAATAGAAGGACTATTATCGCTACCAAATCAACAACGTACTTTCACCGAGCAACGAACAAGATTTATCTGTTTCGTGACATTTTTTATCAAAGTTGCGATATTGACATAAACACCTGACCCATTATGTACATACATTTGTCAGGTGTTTATATCAAGATCGCAACTTTGATTAAAAAGTAATTGTTATCACCGCCACGTAACCAATGTTCGTTTAATTAACTGTTTCATTATTCGGTTTCTTGCATATATTCAAATGTAAGCTTACAAGCGATAGCAAAAATGCTTATTATGAATATTTAATCTATTTTTATTAATTACTACTAAATTTGTGCCTGTAATTGTAAATTTGACTAATCTCAGACTCGCAAGCTTCTATCTCAGAAGTATCTTTACCCTCACTACAAGGTAAATTTCTCGGTTAGATAATTATTAGCGAAATGGTCTTTTGTAAATGCCTCACTTTTCCAACGTCGGATAAATTTAAAGCTTCAAGGAACCCAAATATTAATTTTTTTATATTAGTTCAAAATGTGTCGATTTTTATTGTCGTCGATTCGACAAAATATTTTCATTTGCAAATTGAAGCATGATATTTATTGTTATATTAGTTTTCATCCATAGAGCCGGGATTAAATTATTCATCTACGGCCAATAATCGCAAAATTTTAACAATAATACCTGTCAAATGAATCTTAAAGAATTGGCGTTAATGAAGTCAATTTAAATCTTACTCGTTTAAATTAAAGTGTGAGACTCTAAATATCGCAACTAAAATACCTACGGAAAATTATTTTTACTAAAGCAGTGTTTAATTATTTGCAAAGGCAAATAACATCCGTAAATGGTGCATCAATTTAACTAAATTACCATATTAAAGTCAAATTCGTATCATGTTATGTTTTGCTAAAAGTTCTTCTAGATAAGTATATGACATTTAACTTTAATGGGGCAAATCTTAAATAATGTCTATCGTTTAATATTAAAATTTGTATCAGTTAACCAATATTGATTAGTTGTCCAGTAAAAAATAAAAATGTTAATTAATTTTAAGGTTAATAATGTAGACATTTTTCTCGTTAATGTTAGCAGTTCTAATTGTACACTTTCAAAAAGAACTGCAGGATTTCATCAAAACTAAAGCGAGAGAATATTAATGATCGGACTTATTTCGAAGGTTAAACTAAGTGAATATTGCTGGCAGTGAAATTATATTTCTGTTGCCACAAATTGGAAACAATAAAATAAAACGGGAAACGTTTATTGTTCGATAAATATATTTTATCAAATATTATCTCAACTTGTCTTATATCGCTGTTATCGAATAGGATGAATTAATATGAGGTAAAAACCCGTCTATTATAAAATAAGGATACAGATACCAAAATTTAGGCTCAAAAAGGCCACTAGCCAATAACATTTTGATCGTACGTTGTTTAAATTTTAGTTGGTAATTTATTTTGTCATATAAACTCAACTTGTCATGGTGCTATAGAAAATGTGAAGTCTATAGTAGGCACAGATTAGCCAATGATTTCGAGTCAAGTGCAAATTGATTATTTGATTTTCTCAAACGGTAATCATTGAATTATTATGAATAAAATACAAAAATCTTCATTTAAAAAAAAGAATTTTTTGCAGAAGTTGTCCTATTTAGAGAACAGAAATATAAATTTATTTGATGAATAGATTAGTAAGAAAATCAGCATAAATTCAGATGAATATAATGACATGGGACTACTTTCCTGTCATTGACATTGCAATTTTGCTAGAATTATGACCTAGAATCATTATCACATTTTGCCAAACCCATATACTGAAAATTAAAAGACCTTATAAAAAATCATAGGGTCAAAAACAAATATATATATGTACGCATTTTTAGCATTGCATAGTTCATTGTAACCAGTGGAAGATGGCACTTATAAATTAGCAGATAGCTTTACCTGTCGACCTAGGAGAACCGAAATGCTGTCTTGAATACAAGAGGTCTCAGCATATTTCTATGAATTTAACTAATTAATAGTCATAAAAATAAGCTAAGCAAATAAAAATATTTTTTAGACTTGAAAAAAGTTAGAGAAGTAAATAAATTTATAAAATTATATTTACGCTCTATAGGAGAAAGTTGTAAAAACAACTTTTCATAAGCCGTAAGTTCCAGTGTAAAATTATCAGTCAAATATTTATTGCTATATTTTTTTGACAAATGGTAAAATAAAATGGGATTCGTGTTTACTTCAACCTTGCAAACTAGATTTAAAGAATTCTTACCACTACCCGCGCAATAAATTAATGAGTAATTGTATTGTAAAGATTTTATTTATTATTTGTTTAACTGGCAATAAATCCTTCACCTTGCCAGTTTTCTTCTATCTTTATCTAATGACTGGAAACTTCATTTCTGTGATACATGTTACGCCCAACTCATACTAACCTTCTAGTTAAATAATTTAACGAAGCTTTTTGATTTGAAAATGGCTTTTGTCTTTTCCAGCGAGCAAAGATTCCTGGGTAATCATGCCAGCTATTTTAGATTATATATCATATATAAAATTATCTGATGATGTAGGTATGATTACCGTATATAGGAAAAATTACCGGGTAAAAACTTTCACTATCTGATGGTCAAATCCAAACAATAGAACAGAAACAAAACAGCTCTGGTGAGCTTGTAAATCAATAATTTAATTAGACACAAGTTATGACGGTAGACGGACCTTATCTCTATCCAAATAAGATTTTATAGATGTATTCTTATTGTACATACTTTAGAAAAAAGACATCTGGGAAACAAGACATTTCCGTGGATCCTCTTAATTTGATACTCGTGTTATTATCAAATTTCTTACTTCAGATCTGCAATTTAAATAGTTAAATCTATGTTTCCGATACAACCGAACGATGTTTAAACTTAGTGGAACCATGGCACCTTGTTGTTAAAGCAACGCTGCCGATGACACAGGTTTTTGTAGATAATTAACTAGCTGAATCATTGTGCATCCTAAACATCTTGTTAATTGAAATGATGTAACGAAAATAAATCTTTTGAATCAAGTCAAATTAATTTAAACCGTAGAGCGCTGGAAGTGGACTCTGTGCGTGTACATTCAACGAATTATTTTAATAACTCATTTTATATTTTATTCTTTATATTTCACTTACAAATCATTTATCACATTAAATATACTGGCTCGATTTAGTTTAAACCTATTTATCGTTAGATTCCCTAAATGAGACATGTTGCCAAGCCGACGTTTATGATCAAAGATATTCTAAGTTTAATTATAAAACCAGAGAAACCATTTTTTGTCTCAAATAAGTAAACAATACACATTTATTTTAATAAATGGTTTGCTTCTCTACACCCAATCATTTATAAACCGATAAATACATAGCACAGAATAAGACAGAAAAACACGTTAATTATTGATCGGCAATTTAATCAACAAAAAAATTAGTTTTATCTAGACTGAAATCGATGTTTATTATTGTATATATTTAGTTCAACGCTAAATAAACGTCTATAGGCTTTTTCGTGTGCAATAACACGGAACACGTTTTAGACCAGATACCATTTTTACATTGCCAAGGATTAATATAAACTACTTCAAAGTGTTACCTAAATATGCTGCGTTTCAATTCAATTAGACCAGATGTACCAGGAAGGCAGCGTTTCACAGTGTTGTTCTGGCGTAGCGGGCAGCAGCATCGTTCACGTTTGACGTTTACACGTTTCCGGCACAAGCATTTGTCGATAACGTAGGAAATGTGGTTAACTAGCCGCAAACAAGTCTGTCTGTCACAGATGCTTTTAGCTATATGACTATGTGGACAATCTGATAGAAAAAAACAATGCAAACAGAGTTTAGGTAAAAAAACAGTTACGCTAAAAGCAATTGCTATTAGATGTTTCCACATCCCGTAGATTAATGAAAAAATCATAAAAAATTATCGAATGAAAGGCACCTTGCAGGATTGCCTTAATTGGCTCGACCAAATTTATGCGACTGAAAAAGGAAGTGTCTTTGTGGTTCGCCAATAAAACACGAGTTTTTGATAAAAAAAAGCTGTTAATGGGCTGTTTATTCGTTATCTAAATTCAAATAACGCATTAAGCAATAATTGGTTTTGCATTATTATTAACACTGAATATAAGATTATTATTATACACTGATTTCTCGGTTTTAAGCCGAGTCGTTGAAAAGTCCACATGCATTAAATTATTTGAAAACGTATATTTGCTTAACTGATTACAATACAAAAATTAGCATATCCATTACTCAAATATTGCTTCAAAGTTAAAAAATAAAAGTATGTGAAAATTTCTCATCTGGTGATCGAAATAAATGGCATAATAAGAATGAATCCCAGAGTTAAAGACAAATCGTGGAATTCTGTTGTTAACTTTTTCATTCGTTAACGTTGGAGCCTAAATGACAAACTTTTGTTCATCTAAATCCGGTACATACCTTTGAATCTCATGGTATTGCGGCTGTGAATAATCAGTTTATTCTGCTGGTGTAAAGCAGTGTGATTGTAGTAGTAGAAGTAGCATTATTTGTTGTAGTTTAAGTAGTAGTATTATAATTAGTACTAGTATTAGAAGTAGTAATAAGGGTATTACTAGTAAAAGGCAGCATCCTTAGCCTACCTAACACTTAAAATATGTAAATGACGAAAGATTTTTGTCATCAGCTAGCAATTGCATTTAACAAATTTCAATGAAAATTATTTTTGATTAAGCAGAGTAAGAACATTTTCAAAAATAAGCACTCTATCTCTGTCAATAACAAATATCAGAACTTGAATTCTGGGAGGAGCGGCTTTATTTTTTTTGACCTTCACTTGAAAAATATTAATTTAACGTTTCAGAAATAGAAAAAGTTATTGTGTCTTAGAAATTAATCTATAATAATTATTATAAAATTTTATTAATTTCCTCATTTTAAGCATACTTTTTTTTTAATTTAGACACCACCAATTTGAATAATTCTTAGGGCAAATATCATTTTCCTGTCTTAAGTTACACGTAAATGAAACCTTAGTAAAATTATACTTCGTTAAAATGTAGTTTCTTCTCGGCTGGAGTAAAGAATGACTAATCAAAATGGCAACACAAAGCTAATTTTATATATTGTACACTATTGACTAGGGTTTCAAAGCGGTGTTAGCTGATCTTGAAATATTGTTTGGCTCAATTTCTTGCAGTTATATTTGCTGTTTAACGCAAAATACAAATATAAAGTTGTACTGTTTAAATGAAGCCGCGCCTCACCTTAAATTCTACTTTACACACCCAATAAATGCAGTTTCGACTCGATTTCTTGCTACCATTGAAATAAACTTCAATTTTTCGGCAGACCATGTCAAAATTGAATGTATTTTAACAATCCTAAATATACGGCAAGTAAGACAGAAGAGTGACAGCTTTCGCATCTGTAGATATATTACCACTGTCATTTTAATCATTGAGAAAATATTCCTACTAGTTTAAGTTCTACCATTATAAATATGTAGAATCTAATGTTTTGGGCCAGTTTTTTTAATTTACTAATTGATCATTACCAGAAAATGTCGCAAATTAAAAAGACTTTTAGAATTGTACAACAATTCTCAGTTTTTTCCCATGTCCTTTCCTAAAAACATTAGCACAGCAAGGGATTATAGCAAATATCTCGGTGATTCTATATTCAAATTTATAGCATAGAATTTATGGTGTTTTGAAGCCATCCCGCTAGCAATAATATATACATTTTTTTATATTTTCACCATTAAAGCGTCAGTGAAATCTTGTATTAAGCTAAGAATACACGCCTGGATTATTATTTTGACTGTTCCTTTTTTGTATTTAATCAATTTTAATGTTTTCTTTGCCGAGAAAAAACTGACTTTCTACTAAATAGTTTGATTTAAGTTACCTCAGACGTTACCATATACATTATATTTATTGACCTAAGTGCTTTCGTTCAAAGTTGATGCAAATGTGTTTTCATGTTAAAGAATATGTTGCGTTGCATAAGCTTCATGTGTGAAAATGTCGTTATCATGTTAACTCATTTGCGTCTCGTTACAAACGCTTTAAATAACGTTTATTTTTATATTGAAAAAATATTAATAAAATCATGTTTTATTACAATGAACGTGTTCACTCAATATTTCAGGTAATTTTGTGAAAACATGATCTTTTTCAACACCTCTACAATGTAACAAACGATCATTGGAAATATTGTTAAGGAACTTGGCATTTAAGTAATGTTCGTTGGGTAATATGAAATTGTACTTGCCTAGTAAAATTGCTTCTTGCTAAATACTTGCAAATATCTATATATAATGGAGAGGATGATTTTTTTAAATTCAACTAATTAACATGCTATTTCGTTAATGTTTACTTTTCAAGTATTTTGCATTTTATAAATAAATTTCAAAATTTATAATTTCGTTGGCACGGGTGAATGTGAACATTACATTAATTGCTGTTTTTTAGAACTAGCGCATGTATGTTGGTAAATAATATTTGATATCGACAGTAACGGCTGTTTCTCTTTTATTGTTGGTATGGCACTGGGTAACACACTTACCTTTACCAGCAATCAAAGAGAAACGGCCGTTAATGTCGATATCAAATATTATATACCAATATACATGCACAAGTTGTCGATCAACTTACGTAGGCTGATCGACTAGGCGGTTAATTACTCGAATGCGAGAACATTGAAACTTAAACGCCTGTTTTAAATCAAATGGTGAATACATGTCTGCAATAGCACAAGAAATCGTCGAAACATCGCACGTATGTTCTCCAGACGTAGCATTCAAAATATTTACTAAATGCAATAACAAAAGGGAGCTAGCTACATACGATACCTTTATTAATGAAATATTTTGACTCGTTATACCTGGCACGCATCCTTTTGTGCTAGAATAAATTTAAAGCACAATAAATGCGAATGCAGATTTTGGATAGCATTGTAATATAAATTAGAATCTGTCAAATATATACCAGCTAAATTTTTACTGGAATAAACAGTTAACTGAGAATCTTACGATAGTGAAATGCGTATGTAAAAAAATTCCGACAGTAGAATGAATTGAGATATTTAGACATTGTACACAAACAATATTAGAAACTGCAATCTAAACAAGATTTTAAAAATCTTTACAAATCATACTAATCAATTTCATCTTGATACTTGGTGGGTTACGCCAAATATATTTTCATAATTGGTAAATTTGTCATTTTATTTGTTTTTTATTCATATGTTATTATTGGTTAAAATGTGATATAACCATGGTATACATCTTTTATATAACAATATGCAATATTTACTTATTGAAATCTATTTGCTATCCAGACGAATTATATAAATATTCCACTTGTAAATCCATTCAATATTCATTGAGTTGTTTTGTTAGTTTTTATTTATTGTTATTATTATTAAATTTTTGTCCCGCTTTTCTATTTATAATCTTATTCCCGAAGTAATCCGATTAACGTAAGTATTTTAGCAATACTGACGCTTAATAGCTTGTTACTAGTATAAATTTCCTTCTTTTTTGTTCAACTATTTTTCAATAGTTTAGGCAAATATATATTCTACGCATTTCAAGAAGTCCATTAATTCTATGATTAGAATAAAGCTTTAGAGTTTTGTACTAAGTGAATTTTATTCAGAAATAAACGCTCTGCAAAATATTTAAAAATGTAAGCTAGTTTCCTTAATTTCTTCACTAAATAAATTGATAATTTTACAACAACATAATGTGGATTACATATGAAATAAAAAATTAAAAAGAATAAGAATATTTCCCTAAGAATCGATGTAAAAACAAATTCGACAAACAGCAAAATAAGAAACAATAAAATGTTCGTTGTTCCGTTATTGCAAGAATGGCCTCAGTTTAATCTGCATTTGGTAATGATAACATTTTCAATAAAGATTTACACATAAACTCAATGGACCTATTTTAATGTGTGGTAAATATGATGTCCATTTTTGGCATAATTCTTCATTACAGTATAAGAAAATATATTAACATGAACACAAGTTTTGTATACAGATGACATGCAATCATTTAACATTATCTAAATAATCCAAACGTCGAAGATAAAGGCCATTTCATAAAATGGACAACCAATCATTGAATGAACTACTCGCATGACATGGCATTTAATTTGTTACCATTTCAAAATATGACTTTTTAAGATTAAGAATGCATGCTGTAAGTGCGTGATCATAATTAAACGCCTTTGTAAGATAGAAAAGTTTAAAAGTGAAAGATAACCTGACGGTGTTACTTAAATGCAGTAAAATATTTTTTTAGTAAATCGATATAAAACAATGAAATCAAGGGTATCTTCAATTTAACTAATAAAATGTTCACCAATAAGTACTGCACTATTATGTATTTCGGCTTTAGAGCACCTTATATATACAAATTCCTATGCGCAGCTCGCAGTGACCAAAAATTTAAAAAAAAACTAATATTGTGCCAGTCAAAAATATTTTTACAGCATTTATGATAATGTTTTATTAGGTAAACCTTTTATCAAAATTTGACTACCTGGATGAACTCGTCTGAAGCTGAATTTGCGAACACACTGTTGTCTTTTGGCATCAAACTTGTGATAACTTTTTATAATTATCCTGGATACACCATCACATTTAACGTGTTTCTTCGACCTCTTCTTGCAACCTTAATAAAAAAATTAAAAAAGAACTATTTTCATATTCCTCGTTAGCCAGATTGTAATAAATTTAGCAGAATCACATTGAGTATAAAATTAAATAGGTTGCACGGTTAAATATTAACCTACTAAACGATTACTGATATTTCGACTAATAAAAGCATGACTTAAGGAAAAATATTTTGAACATTTTTATTATTATGGATATTGAAAATCGTAAAAAGGACATTAATTCGAGTTTATTTTTAATAAATATTGCAAAAATATTTTTATCTATTATAAATATTCTTGATACAATTCTGACACAATTATATAAATCTTTGGAAGTGACACTATTTAACATTTGACAGCATTATTTCGCCTATAATTTATAAATTTATGAATTATACCTTGCAAATTCTTGTAAATGTTTTCTATAAAATGTGTAAACATCCAAAATCTATAATGGTTTGTCACTATAACGTATTATTTTTTATATTATTTGAAACAAAGTTTTAAAATATTAAATTTTATTTAGGCAAAGTATAAAATGAACTTCTATAAAATAAAATAGTATATTTCCAAGCCAACCAAGATTGAATAATATTTTTGTTACTATGTATAACCATATATTATATAGCTTACAGCATTCGGTGTAGCCACGAACTGTTTGAAGTTTTTCGCAAGCACAAGTCTTCTCGTTGATATGCATTTTCTGCTCAAATACTGCTCTTAAACACGATTCCCTGTTGCACGATCCGCGCTGTAGACGCGGTTGTTCAGGGCAGACTGTACAGAAAATATCGTTTAGTAATTATTTTTTTGAATGAATAAGACACAACATATCTGTCATAACAATTTAATGCTTTGAAATATAGTTGAATCTTTAAAATAATAGCACAATTCTACATGTATTTTATGTGTTAACAAGTCATATTTTTGACTAAGTTATGTAGCGCATATTTGATGTGTCTGTTTTTTGTAAAGTTTGTAATGCTGATATCGTCCACATATTACCAGTTTTGCAAATAACGACTAAAAGGTGGTACTGAATTAATTTGTGATAAAAGAAAGAATGGTGTGACTGCAGCAAAATTTCCATATCTATAATATGTTGTTGCTATTACAAAAGCACTCCGTTTAACTTTGCACTAGAATTAGAGCCTACGAATTGTATCTCGAATCAATAAAGCATTAGAGAAAAACAAGTTTCGAGTAGAAATGCAAAATTGAGTAAAAAATTTACACGATATAAAAAAGTGCTTGTGTAAGATTAGAACAGAAGTCAATCTATATATTATTTCATTTAATGGCAACACCGTTTCCTGCGTTATAAAATAAACATAGAATATGATTTAACACGCAAACGTACTGCGTCAAAACCTGGTATGGATTACAGTGCATCACAGTTGCATTTACCAGCAATCAAATCAATATTTCTGTTAATGTAAATCTGCATTATTTCTTGCCAATATCCATGCGTAGGTCACTGATCACATTATGTAGGCCAATCAATCAAAACTTCTCAAGATAAAACGCTGTAATTTAAACGGCTGTGCAGAATCGAATGATAAGCACATGTCCGCAATTACGTAATATATGGTTTAAACCTTGTAGGGATTTTACCAAACTTATTCTTTGATATTAGAAAAATTAGATGAAAATTTATTTATCCTTGTGAATAAATTAATGGCAACCTGAACTATGTTTGTAGAAAATGCACTTAAAGTTATTTAGACAGAACAGGGCTTGATACTAGTGAATGATTGGACATTAATTTTTTTTAAATTTCTCTACCTGTTTCAATCTTTTACATTTGTAAACACTTAAGAAGGAAATATGAAAGAAATGTGTAATAGGATTGCAAAAATTGATCTCCTGATTTAAAGAGGAATATAGTATTATAGTTATTATTACCCTATTTTAAGTCGTTGTTAGCAGTGATTTTAAAGGGAATCTTAATTAAAATAATTAAGAACGATGTTGATTGACACTGCGATTTGCTTGTCTAGTCGGTCCGAGTGATATTTACATAATAAATCGTGAAGACCTTTATCTATATATATATATATATATATATATATATATATATATATATATATATATATATATATATATATATATATAGAGAGAGAGAGAGAGAGAGAGAGATAGAGAGTATTTATAATTAAAACACGTGCGTTCACAATTCATTGAGGCACAGGAGTTGAGCCAAAAAACATAATTTTAATTTACGAATATACATTCAACAATGTTGATTCAGCATTGCTCACTACTATATTTAGCTTATATTCGTACACAATCTATGTTAACTGTATTGAATGCAATCTTACCAGCATTCTTTTGAAAAAATATTTACCTGCAGTTCACATAAATTATATTCATCAGAAAGCACCAGTTGATTATGTTTTCAAGTTGTTCAATAATAAATAGCATTTGTTACTCTAATTATATAAGGCTAATTTGTACAAAAATGAAAGATTCATACTTTATTTCGTTAAATTTGAACCATTTTAAGTTAATCTTTCTTCTAAAGTGTTTAAAGAATGTTATTTTTGCCATTTGAAAAATAATAAAATAATCACATACGGTCATTTCTGAATGATATAATAACCAGATATTAAAATTAAATACTGTTTGTTCATGCTACCTTTGGTTTAACCTTCTGGTCACAACTGAACTAATTTGTTACTAGATTCGCAACACCTAAAACATACTAACCAGACATTTGTTCGCTAATATGTAATGTAAAGAAGTTTTTATCTAAGCATAATTGATGTCTGGGTAGTCAAAGTTACAATATTCTTGTGTTCTTTTCTTTATTTCATAGTCAAATAGGTTCTATTTTACATTATTTATTTTAGAGTAATGTTAAACAGTATCCGGTGCATTGAGATTGTCCATTATATCATTGTTTTGCATATTGGCGGCACATGTGTAAAAATAGGCATAAAACATTCATAATGTTTTATTAGGCGGCTTTAAATGTCCCTTTTATATTTATTTTGGGAATTTCTATGCAGGTAGAACGTGTCTCAAAATCATTTCGTCGTAGTGCAATAAAAGTGGCAGTACATGTATAAGAAATTTTAAATTTTAATTTTTTTAAAAGGCATCAAAAATCTATCATGGATATTGAAATTTAATGCACTTTAAAATTTCTAAATTATATCAGGTGCAAAATGAAAATTTATTTTTTCAAAATACATTTTGACAATTTTAATTATATCAGTAATATCACCTATCAACTTCATATTGCTCGCTTCATATATTTTCAAATATTTAAAGCTAATCTTTATCGCGCCACTTCATTTGTTATACATTTTAATTGATATTTATTTCGAATACGAGATCTGATGTAATCCTTTCCGCCTTTTGTCCAAACAAAAATGGGAGGTGCATTGACATCCGATTAACATAATATAGGAATTAAATTCTCCATAATCTTAATAATTTTGAAATTCAAAGCGTGTGAAATATGGAAACTGGAAAATTGACCTCTTCAGTTTAAACTTTAAATGAAGCTTATTTCAAATAAGATGTATTATAAGATTATTTTTGTTTAACAATAACGCAATCCACGAAGAATTTTGGATCACCTAACTATATATTTTTTGTATTCAATGGTTAAATTGCAGGTAACGTTTATAAATCATGCGTGTGAGTTTTCGATAATATATAATGCGACCGGGAACATATTTTCAATATTGTTTTAAAGACACACAATTATCATATAGGGCTCTTATTGTACTGCCTAGTCGATACGGTAATATATTTACATGTAAGGTCAAGAAAATTAATCGTTTAATAAATTATTCATTGAATAATGTTTAACGATATACATTCGTGAGCTGTTAATGAGCTGCATTTAGTCGATTAACGCCTAGTTGAATAAATCTAGTCAACTAAATCACATGTAAATGGAAATATTTGTTCGAATTGCATAATTCTTAAGTAAAAACAGAAGTTTTCCTACATGATACTGCCTTTTAAATGATTTATAAATAAAAATGGAATTTGTTTGGATATATATCAAGCATTAAGTTAAAACTATTAGATGACCGATAAATATTTCTTGAAAACGCATTCAAGACGTTGAACCTGAATTAGTTCTAGTGTCCTTCATGCATTTAATTGTAAATTTCTTATTTTCTTTCTCTGGTCATCAACCGTATGTAAACATTTAATATGTTTATTTAAAATGCAAGGAAAATATTAAATGCAATTGGTATAATCTCATTTTGTGTCTGCACAATATTCTTCGGCACAGATTCACTAGTGTATTTAACCACAAATAAATAATCTTTCCTAATTCACTTTCTATGTGAATGATAACAACAGGTTTTGTAGAACACAAGTAAAACTACTTTATCCTATTCTCTTCAAGTATGTACCAATGAAACTATTTTGTTTATAATTTAAAATAAATATAAAAACACACTATACAATTCAGAAAAATTTAATACTATGAGCCACTGGTTGATTCTCACTAAAATAGTATGAATATATCTAAATATAATAGTGCTATTAATAGTACAATATTCGAAGCATTACGCATATTCTAAAGGTATTTTTTAGCTTGAACTGATTTCATCTTCTTATGCCTAAGATTCGAAATTATTCAATATGGTTTTGATTATTTTTTATTTTAAATTATTCTTTGTAACATCTCTTTTTAACTCTAGTAGAAACCGATACTAAAAGTAGATTTGCTCGAGCCCTATCGTAGCATATATTTCAAGTTTTTCAAAAATATATACACCAAAATTACTTTGCTACCTATATCGCACCTTCAATATTCCATTCGTTAAGCGTGTAAAAAATTTGGAAGATCTAAAATAAGTCAAGTGAAAAATGATGTTTTTCAGCAATACATTTCAATATTTTCCAAACTTATCCCACTTAAAAGTTGTATTACCATATTTGTTCATAGGTTATATTAAGCAAAATTTGGAGGATTTTCATTTGTGTTCTAATAGTTAATGTTATTTTTACTATTGGTATACAAATTTGTATTTTGTAAAATTATAAGCTAATATACTGTTGTTTAATTTATACAAATTAAAACTAAAAATAACAGGAATTATAATGTTTCATTATATAATTGACATTTTAATATAAGTTGAAAATTCTTAATTTACCTCTCACGTGTGATTTTGAGCACAAATTAACACAAACAGAATTTGGCGTATAGTGAAATTTTAAGAATTTATTAATTCTGTAAAGCTCATTTGTGAGATATAACTACTCAAATTCGGGTGTTTGTTTAGATTTTTTATGCAATATATACATAATACTGGACCATGCTCATATCTCTTAATACTGCGATCAAAAAAAACTGTAGCGGTTGGTGAAAGGCATTTGGACATTTTTTGTTTACAATGCATATGATTATGTACAGCATTTGAACTGTTACTAATTTTAGTCATCTAAAAATGTGCAAGAGACGCCTTAGCATTCCACATGACTATGGAATAAATTATTCGAGCAAACGAAGATCTGTATCCTATTAATTTAATCTAGGTTGCGATCTAGATATAAACACATGACCCATTACGCACATACACTTTTCAGTAAACATTAATAATTTTATGGTGAAGAACAGCAATTTATCCAATAGACCCATTGGGAACTCATCACGAATTGTCCAGAATTTGCCGCGTACAAGACTCGCACCTGAGTACGTCTGTTTTGTAATCTGGCGCTCGAACCATTAAATAACCCTACCGCATACTGCATAGAATTTTCAGTTATATATTAGCTAGTGGTTCTTGATTAGCCTTTCCTTCAGGGGGAGCCATTGTGGCATACATTACTATACCCAAAGTTACAAAATTACCATTCCCAATTTTTTATTATAGAAAAGATCTAGATCATGCAGAGCAAAACAAAAGCCAAAAGTGACTAATTTTTCACTGCCATATAATCATATAGGTGTTTCATGGTTAAATGTGGAATGTAAAAGAACACCAGATCGCCCATTTCTAGTGAAGATGATTTTTATTCGGAGTTTCCCTTCTCTTCGATAGTCTGCCAGCCAAGGCTGATGAGTACTATCTGCCCAGATGCCCGTGGCCAAAGTTTCCTTCAGCAGCCGAAACTTGCCCTTCGCGTCTGGCACGCTTGCTCTCATTCCGCCAGTACACATTTAACAAACAAAAGTTACCGCGCACATGAAACAAGATAATAGCTGTGTCCATTTTAGACCCAGCAAGGTTCAAGCTACCATTTCCGGACTGATTAGCTTCTGCCCGCCTTTCGTCAGGCTGGAATTTTTATGGCTACGGGCCCTAGAACAGACACCATACTAAATAACTCGATGCTATGTTTAACGCAATGTGAAAGAAAACAGCTCGTCTATTGCTCATGTTGCATAATGATCACTTTAAAATTGTAGAGTATATCAGAGTGGCAGAAACACCGAAAGATAGATAGATGGATAGAGGGAACACATTGTTTCCAGTTTTCAAATAGAACAAATTTTAAAAACATTTATTCCTAAATCAAGTTTTTTAGCTCGAGATAAAAATCAATGCCATTCCATCTATTCAGTTTTACAAAATTGCAAAACTACCGCCAGTCACACATGCAGTCGCGTTACGAACTTCTATGCTCGCCATCAAAGCACGACGTCATACTGACTAGTGAGGATCACTTAAATAAATAAATAAATATATATATATATATATATATGTATGTATGTATGTATATATATATATATATTTATATATATATTCATTATTAAGGTACTCTTCCTATGAGCAAAAACAAAGAAAAATTTATCAGATACAAAGAAACGCTTCTTTCTCATTATCTCCTCAAGTATCTACTAATGAACATATCTTTATGTATAAATTGGAAAGGCAAAACAAGATATAAATATGTAAACATAGCGAGAGAGTTTGAAAAAACGGAAATTGCTTGCATCACCTCCAGTTCAAGCTCAATGCCTGAACATGTTTCTTCTGCTTGCATAAATCAGACTGCAGTTTTTTTTCCATGAGGCTTCGTATATTGCTAGCTCCATTTTGCTATTGCATTTGGTACTTATTTTGAATGCTACGTCTGGAGAACACACGTGTGATGTTTCGGCGATATGTTGCGCAATTTCAGATGCGTATTCACCATTTGATTTAAAATAGGCGTTTAAGTTAATATGTTCTCTCATTCGAGTAATCAACCGTCTGGTAGATCGGCCTACGTAAGATCGTAGACAACTTGCGCGTGTATAATGGTAAATAATATTAGATGTCGACATTAACGGCTGTTTCTCATTGATTGCTGGTAAAGGCAAGTATGTTACCCTAAAAAACATTCGAAGTTTAGCTGCATTAAATGTGCTGTTAATACCGCTTCAACTTTGTGCCATTCGGGATACTGCATTCCTTTCAAATGGGATTTATATATATATATATATATATATATATATATATATATATATATATATATCAAGGGGAAGACCACAATGTAAAACAGCCAAATACGAAATATACGATTTATTATGCTTAGCCTCCAAACGTGAAAGAGAAATAAATCCGAGTAAGATTAGTTGCCACCCACATAATCAATTGAAAACCTATAGGATGCATATAAATGTAAGATTGTAAAAGTGATGTATACATATATATATATATATATATATATATATATATATATATATATATATATATATATATATATATATATATACATATAGTAAGAAAGACCCTCAGTACGCAAACAGATATAAATACGAATATACGATTAGTAATCATCCCAAAAAAGGGAAAATATATCCGGTGTCATGGTTTAGTTGCCACCTATATAATCAATTGAAACCCAGGGATGCATACAAATGTAAGATTGTAAAAGTGATGTATATATATTCATATATATATATATATATATATATATATATATATATATATATATATATATATATATATATATATTGAAAGTAAAATTAGATATGCCACTCCTTCTCCTAGTTCACTCGAACATATGCTACAACATTATAAAACAATAATCCTATTGTTCGGAATTAATTAAATGGTAAATTTATACACACGCTTAACTGTACTATAAGCAGGGCGGTCTCGTGGTTGAAACCACTTATTGATAAATAATATTGCCTAAATTGGACTACAAATAATCAATAAACTATGGCAGTATTCGAAAGGCTATTCATTTGGCAATAGTAATATTAGGCTAAGTAAACTGAAATACAGTTATTATATGTTTAAACGTGATCAATAAATGCCTGTGTTATGTCTCCTAAAACGCCTTCGTATTTACAAGCATGATAAATTTTATTTAGCCTAAATTTATACTCTTTATTTAACATTTATTTCTCAAATTCTGAAATGTAACAGATATCTTTATAAAGTGACATTTATTTTGTAGTATAAATTGTTATTTAGCATAGCTAGAGTAAAAAATATTAATTGATTTAATTTTATTTTAAATAAAGTCTTACCAATTTGTATCCTTTGCATTCGCACGCGTGATTTGCAGCCATCCTTCTGTAAGGCCGTCTCCGTAATTTCCTTAAACCTCATGCCACCGCGACAAATTACTTCCTCACGAGTTTCTTTTTTGCAGCCTGGAAAAAAATATTAAAATTTATGTTTGACTAGCTTTTTATCGTTATTATGCGTGTATATGTGTACGTATGTGTGTTAAAATACGTGCAGAACTAATTTTTAGTCGTATGAACATATTTTTGTATATGCACATATAGAAATAATATTTATAATTTGCATCATCGTCAAATAACGAATCTTATGTATTAGGCAAGAGACGTTTTTAAGAAATGGAATTAAATTTTCCTAAAGATGTTTTAAGGTAAAAATTTTTTAAATGTTTTATTACACTTAAAGCACACGTGGATTTGTGTACGGCTGAAGGAATATTTTTTAATTCACATTTTTAGACAAATAACCAGATTTCAGACAACGCTACGGAATACAACATCAGTAAACACGTGGATTTAATAAAATTCCAGTCATTTACACATATCGACCATAAAAAAGTCATCAGAATATTTCAATTGGAAAACCATTTTTACTCGACTTGCAGTTAACACTTGCGTAGGAAAGCTGAAATGACATTTGCATTGAGTACCGGATAATGAAAAATGCTTCGCTCAATTAAATGATCATGTTATCTGTTAACTCAGCAATTGCTAATATTTATGTATGGAATCGCTATAATTCATCATTTTAAAATTTCGCGTTTTAACTGTAAACTCTTGTGGAGTGCACAATATGCATTAAAAATTTTTTATCAGAATTGTTGTTTACTTGATAAAATATTTCATTGTTTCATTTTCCTCTATGATACTGATATCCTTTGCAATGATAAAAAGTGGGGTAAATATGAATGCCAAGCACCGTAGTGGCGTAGGATCTCAAAAAATATTTGCAATGGATTATCGTTATACAATTAATAGATTTTCCTTAAGAAAAAGCGATATCACTGTTTCCATTTCTCTTTTTTACTAATAACGCGTATAAATGATCAATAACAGACGCTTGTCAATTAAATAAGATCCAAAAAATATTTATATTTCGTGAGCGATTTATTTAGTTGGTAATTCAAATCCCAATGTTGAATAATTCCTGTATATTTGAAAGAAATAATTCCGTTTTGAAGCACGATAAAATTACTTAAGTGTTGAATCACTTTTATTTAAATTATTATTATAAATTTTGATACTCTAGAAAATTTTTATACGTTTTGCTATATTCATCTATAGTTAACTACCAATTAGTTTAGTTTCAAACGGAGAAAGTTTAATTTTTTACTAGATAAGGCCGAAAATCTTCAACTTTATATAAAGAACTGAGCACGGATGGAAAATTATTGCATTTTATTATTACATAATTCCTTAAAATTTTAATATATTATAGGCTGATATATATTTTGTATTATAAATCAAAAATTTAAATTGCGAGTGAACTGCTAAAATATTTAATATATCTAACTTTTAGGTAGTTAAACTACGCCTTAAAGAGAAAAAATGAAAAACTTGTTTTTTAATATGTTGAAATTCATTCTTAAATTAAATTGTATATTTTATTAATTTTGTTTGTACCATTTAATTTTTCCCAATTATTTTACACTCCATATAATAGAAAAAATATACTAATTTCAATCGAATGATATAATCTTTTAGACCAAACCACTGAAATTAAAGCTGTATAAATTGAGATTGCTGATAATAAAGAAGAAGCATGTAATTTGAAGCAGTGTTCATATTAATAGTAAAACTTTTATTTCAATATATAAATTTTTTTAAATATGCCTAGCATTATGGAAAATTTACACAGGATGAATATATAAACATTTTCAAGCCACGTGATAATAGTGGAAGCTAAGTTAAAATTAAATGTTCTACAGTTTTAATTAAGTCATTGCTGCCTACCAAAGCTAGAAGCAAGTAATCTTTGACTTCTTTGCTCTCAGGAATCACCAGAAGCTACAAAATAAGTTTCAAGAACAGCTCTATTATATTCCAAATGAAAATAATTTTTAAACTTACAGCATCTCTTGATTTGAACCACTCTTTCGGATAATTGACATCTGCAATTTCGTATCGTATAATATGATGCGACTTTGCGTTTTAGACAGGTCTCAGGATCGCATTTTGTCCAAAATGAATTGGCTGGGGCTTTGTAGTTACTGCAGTCTACAAAATTTTAAGCATTTTTAATTACAACAAAATTATTATTTTATTGATAAGGCAGATTCAGAAATAATACTATTTATAATAATATTAATAATAATAATAATAATTATAATAAGGAAAAAACCACTTCAAGAAAAATAATAACAAAAATGATATTATAAGTAAGCAAATTTGGTTCATTGAATAATTGAAATCAATGGCCAATTATGAGGAAAGTGAGATTATAAAATTGACTAGTTAAATTTATTAAAATCAGATTACAGTCTTATTGCCCAATTTTAAAGCATGGCTTAGTTAACTACGGAATTGCAATAAAATAAGCAGATACAGTTAAGATATATAATATAATTTTCAATATACACTAATAAGAAATTAGCTCTATATCGTCAGATAATGTGGAGGTATGTAAAGTTATTTGTTTCCAGCGTTAAATTTAATTTTATATTGGAAATTGTGTAAACGGTTGGGCAATGTTAACTGAAATTAATGAAATCCAATGAATTGGCCCAAACAATTTATTTTTACCCAATGCTACATTTTGCTTTTATTCTGCTGGAAAACAGTAACAGACAATAGCTCATAAATCATGCAAAATGTAAGATAAAATTTAACTGACACACTTCTACAGAAAATTAGGTATATGACTAAATAATAATTCAATCTTCCCGAGTTTTGTTTTTTTGAATATTTAGAATCAATTAACATGAAGGATCTAGTTTTAATGAAATAGATGGGTTACAAAAAGATTTTAAGACAAAAGTAGAAAATTTAATTTGCAAAATAAGACCAATTATTTACAGAAGATGAACGTTTCATCTTATTAAGCGACTTTTTTCTTAAGAAGTCAAAGCTGATTGCTGCAAATAATGTTTTTGATAATTAAAATTAAATACAATCATCATAAAGTTAACATTGTGACGTTGAGTTTGCTCGATGCTATTATAAAAAATCTCGAATATTTTACTTAATTTTTTTCATATAATAAATCCTATAAATAAGTATACTATATGAAGTCTTTAAATAATCTGTTTTTTAATTAGCGCAATAAAGCTTAAATATTTACTTTTATGTTATGGGAGCCGTATTAAAATTCATAATAACCTTCGCCTTTGCAAATATAAAAACAAAATTTATCTGATACAAGAAACATTTCTGCTACATATTTTTCTCAGGTATTTACATATGAAAATATTTTTATCTATATATTGAAATACTAGAAAAAAACAGAAAATTTATACGTGAAATAAGGTAACAGCCTCTAGTTCAGGAACAATGACCGAAAATGAGTTTTCTGATTGGATAAATCCGGCTTGGTTGGTGGCTATCTCAATTCTGTTATTGCATTTAGGAATTACCTTTAAAGCTACGGATGCAGAGCATAAGTGCGAGATTACAACGATATGTTGCGTAACAGCAGACGTCTATTCAACATTTGATTTGGAACAGGCGCTTATTTTGCACCGCCCTTCCAGTTTTTTAATAAACCGTCTTGTCGATCAGCCTACGTAAGTTGATTGATAACTTGCACACGTATATTAACTTCTGTTTCTCTTTAATTTAAAATATTAATTTAAAATATGCTTATTAATTCCGATTGAAATTTTCTGTTCTGTACTAAAAACAGCATCCTCCTTAAATTGAATATTCAGGTAAGTTGCTTTAATTGCCGGACCAAAATAATTCTTCTTCTTTTGATTTCCTCTTTTAAAAATTGAGTCTACTAATTTTCAAGTATAGCCCTTAGACATTAGGTAGTTTGTTGCTATAGTACATTCGACATCTATCGAAACTGTAAATAAAAAGTGTACTGTGAATTCAAATTTTTTGCCGAATGCCGTTTCAGTTCATCCAGAAATACCTTTTTTTTCTATTTCAATCTTATATGTTATAAGCAGTGTGGTTTCTCAAAAGGCGTTAATGGTAACTTGCCTACAATGTGTTTGTTCCGTTGAACACGTTTCACGCAACGATGTCCACATCGACTCTGATGAGTTGTGTAGAATGTCATTTCTGCGGTTAATAAGCGTTGCTTGTGGCAAAATATACGTGTTCGTGGTTTCGGGCATCCTATTAATTTCAAAAAGTGTCCAATTTATAAAAAGATAGCATTATAAATTGACATATCCTTTTAAAAGATACTTCAATTTTGGCAGAATTTACAAATGTTTTACTTGCAGAGTAATGAAGCCATCGACTAATTTATACTTAATTTTATCAAAACGGTTACCAGTACAATTAAGATTTACGAGATTATAATTCTTATCTCTGTGCACTTAATCATCAACAACATTACGATTAGCTATGTTTTGATACTTCTACTTCTTGGAATAAAATTATACGCATAGCAATTAAAACTAAAGTTTACCATTCGACACTATTTAATTTTCGTAATTTATCTGCCTGCTGCTTATAATCTTCAACAAAAGCACAACAAATAAAGCAATTTTTGAAAGAATGCTTCTTGCTTTCACAAATTACACTACGAAAGCATTATCAACATAAGTACTATATTTATTATTATTATTATTGTGTGTGTGTGTATTATTAGTGTATTATTATTGTATTATTGTATTAGTATTATTATTATTATTATTGTGTGTGTGTGTATTGTGTGTGTGTGTGTGTGTATTATTAGTATTATTATTATCATTATTGTAGTAGTAGTTGTTGTTGTTGTTGTAGCAGTAGAATTAGTAATTGTAATAGTAGAAGAATTGTTATTCTGTTGTTGTTTTTACTAGTATTATAACTGACGCCAGAAAAATCTAAAAAAGATAACTATGTCTGTTTAAATTTATTAGTTTCTACAGGATCTGAAATCTCCACTTTAATGAACAAAACAATAATATAATAATCGTTATCTTCATCCTTTTGTTAGTTATATTTTTCATCATTCATTCCTTCATTATTATAGTTATTACCTTTTTATAATATTCAATCATTTTAATCAATCCGACGCGTGTCGCAACTACTCTATATGACACAGAAAGTGTAATCTGTCTTAACCGAAGACTAGTGGATTTGTATTGGAATATATTGGAATTATATTTACATTTAATTTATGAATCACACTTTGTGTTGGCAAATCAGATTAAATAGCAATTATAAGGTGCTTATTATTAGAAGCTGTTCGCATAGAATCGCGCAGCCACGTATTTTAATGTAAACTCTGGTTCTACAAGCACATTACGATGAAGTCCTCGCTAAAAACTGTGGAATAGATACGTCTCATGCGAATAAATATTTTTTATTAAAAAATCCTAATTTATTTAGCTCGAATAAAGTAAGATTGAGGTAAGGTATGACATTTTGGCAAATAAAAAGCAGCAAAAAATTCGTTAAAACTGCCGATATTTGGAAGAGTGGCGTTAACTTGCGTCCGAAAAAAAGGAACAGTTTAAGATTATTTATAATATTGATATAAAAAATTCGCATGAATTATTTAAAACACGTATATCTCGATGTTACTGCACGATATGCTACGAATTTCGGCATTTTTATACAAAACCAATTTTTGGAGGCTGATACAGTAAAAGAGTGTTGTTCCCACTTTATTTCACGTTGCCAAATTCGAATCAACTGCTACTGATCGTTTTAAAAATTTAGGCATTTAGATTTATTCGGGTTACAATATAAAGTTAAGGCTTAGGAGAACTTCTGACTAACATCTCGTCTGCTCAAAACCCATATCATAAAAAGTTGTCACTATTTCGCTACCAATTTAATACTTCATTTCTGTGCGCAGTTGTGTTTTGCAAAGTTAATGAAAAATGATTATTTAATCTAAGTAAAATCGCTGCAAACTATACGAATAGCACCTCAATCTTTGTTTTAATGAGAACCCCTATACTCCAGTTAAAGTCTGTCGTTATCTGCTATACAAACCAGCCTTATCGTTATTTCAAATTTTATAATTTGCTTTATATTAAAATCTCCTACTCGTGTGTTGAATAACAAAACTTCGGTTTATTGGTAAATTTCAATTTAGTGGAATGTGTATAGACAGATTTTAAGTTTTTCTTTGTTTTTTTGCGTAGTGGCTTTACCTTTTATGGTAACATATTCGTGCTTCCGCCTTTTATATTCGCATTAGAAGTTGACAGCTTACAATCTTTGATTAGTTTCAGTCTAAAGTTTTAGACGTATAACATAATTAATTTTTCTTAATTTAGGTAAACAGTTCAGGTATACTCATAAGAATATTTGCGACTAAATATAGGGAAAGAAAAATTGTATTTCTAAGATTAGGGCCACGACATTTTTAAGGAAACCTTGAATTTGATATAAAGTGAAGTAATTATATTTTAAATATCAAAACTTAAATCCCTCTATTTATTAAACTAATAGAACATATAAGGCACCAATACATCTAAATTAATTTCCCACCCAATATCTGGAATTAAGTAAAATTAAAATTAACATTTTGAAAACTAACTACTCTTTTAGTATTTATCAAAGAGATATGTGAACACACATTGGTAACTAAATTTAACTGTGCAGACATATATATATATATATATATATATATATATATATATATATATATATATATATGAAGAGAGTGAGAGTGAGAGAGAAAACCTTGTGCCTGAAATGATTTATTTTTTCTCAATTTGGTAGAAAAATAAAATATAGAAATGTTTTAGTGAATTTAATTTTTGCTTTATATTAATATCCTCTCTCTGCTGATGTATTTTTTTAATGCAGAGATGACAGAGAGACGTAAAAAACGTCTTCATATTGCTCAGTAAATTAAAGTCAACCACTTTCGTGAAAGCAATGAACAGGTGATTGCATTACTGTATTTGATAATCTGCGTTTCAGCGTCTATCAATAATGTTCATAAAAATAAAGCAATGAAAACGAATTAAAGTTACCTAATTTATCGAAGCTGAAATCCTAAATTTAAATGATGTGAATATGACAGATTGGCTTTGAAACATATTTCTATAAATGCTGAGGTTGTATTTGAGTCAGGCTGTTTAAATCCGTTAATATTATTACATCATCATTAGATTTAATCTCCAGTGATTTTCTTGTCATACTGGTCATAGATCTGTGTTTACTTATTTAAATTTACTTAAACCTATTTTTTAGATAATAACATTTTCAGGCTCCGTTGTGTACAGGGCTGATAGTGATCCAATTTCGGAACTTTTTTTATTTTTCGTAATTAATTAGTTATCCTCGTCCCACTCACAAAATTTAGACTGCTATTTCTGCACAAAACTGTATATACTACTCAAATGGAAATGTAATCAATTCTGTGCATGTGTAAAAATTAACCATATAGTGTAAATTAATCATCCAAAATACTCTGGTAAAGTATAAAATTTGTGACTGGTCAGAGGTTAAGAGTGAAGAGAATGATTAAATTTTAGCGAAACGCCTGATGAAATGAATCTCTGGAATCCACTCTATGCAATTTAATATTCGAATCTAGTCTAATGTTTGTAAGTCGGCCCATACGATAATTACCTTTAAAAATAAATTAAATATGGAATTCAGAGAGATTAGTGATTAATGTATGACTGATTCACGACAACATTATTTATAAGCAAATCAGCAAACTAAAAGATTGAAATATAAGCTAATTAATTTGTTCATTCATTTCGGTTAGAATCTAAACAAATATAATATTTCAGCATCAATCTAAAATTAAATAAAAATTTAGCAGCTGGTTGAACATTAATTTCGATGTCCAATTGCTCACCACAACAAGTGCAATGATTGCGCTTCAACAGTTTCCAAGCGCATTGGCACGTAAGATAGTCGTACTGTTTAGCGAAAGTTTCGACTAATCTGGTACAAGTCCGTGGATCGCAACGACTTTGGCGATAGCGAAGCTGCCTACCCGCCGCGATGACAGTTTTTTCTGATGCACCAGAATTCGCTAAGTCTTTGTTATTCATTTCACAATGCGGTCGGAATCGGTACGTCTTGTGCAGTCGCTGACATTCACGAGCACCAGGCACTATTTTAAAATCAGTTTCCTAAAACAGTCAATAATGTTCAATTTTAAAGTTTAAAATTATTCTTAGCCAAAATTGGAAACCATTTATTTCATGCAAAAGTCACAATTCGACGCAACATGTTCCTGAACAAGATGAACACAATTTCAAATATATTCCTCCAGTCCGTTTTCCTTAATTAACAATTTTCTGCTAAAATATTAAAAGTTATAAACAATTACGCTACTATTAGAGTCTGTTGACTTGCTGTTAAAAGATCACAAAACGCTATTTTGTAGGTCTCATACAGTTAAAAAATAGTTTGTTCAAATTAAATTTTGAATGAGCCGTAGTTTGCATTAGATAAAGGAGATTCCTGCAACAAATTAGGAACCATTAATTTTTTGATCATTAGTAAGAAAATGTTACGAAATTGTTCAATTTATTTCTTTTATTATTTAAAGATATTGAATAAAATGGATGGTCATATAATTTCGTCAATTTTTTCAAAATGCCTAAATAACATTAACCGGAATATATCTTGGTTCAGGATTTGGCGAACGGAAAGTGTCGCTGTGTATTTGCTACTGTATTTTTAAAGAAAACACGCCCGGGCATTATATAGAACACTATATCAGTACATTAATAAGGTTGGGACAAAAAGCTTATTCAAAATGAAATAGGAGGTGCAAAAAACTTATAATTTCACATTTTTTAATTAACAACGCAACATTCAAAATTGATATTGAATCCAATATTTCAAATGAATTAATCTTTTAACGAAAACTTTTCAATGCTGCATTTCTTTATCTATAAATAGTTAGAGGAAACTTTAGACATTATAATCTAGTGTGAAGTTTATAAATCTGAATTTTTTATTCTGGATTATCTGTTTAACGAAATGGTCTCGTATATGCTTACATTAATAGCTGACCATTTTACAATTAAATCTCTATTATTAAAAATAATTAAAATCTAATATGAACATTTCATATATTTATATCGCTTTACATTTCTGATTTTTGCGAAAATTAAACGATTTTGTTGAGTTCTGTTTAGTATTTCTATGATATTTTATAACTGACATCGCTGTAATTTTAGTAACTGAAGTCAATTTCAATCTTAAAATGAAAGCATACTTACTAGCATAGACATCATTTTGAAATTCTGCCATCAACACCAAGTAAAAAATCAGAAAGTATCTGAACACAAATACGCGTTCAATAACTAAAACTTTGAAGGAATTGTTTTAAACTGCGCTGAAATGTTAGTTTTTTGTGATTTCCTATTGACTACACTTAGAGTTCCTAAAAAATTAAGTTATATGACTGAACTGAGTTATTTTTAGAACTGGAAAAGATATTTTAACACATAAGCTTCTTAAAGTTGATTTCAACTTCAAGTGCAACCAGTGCTTCAAAAGTAATTTGAGCATAATAATTTCCAGAATTTAGTCATAAATTTAGGTGCTCGGCGAAAACTTTATCTTGAAGCCTACATGATATTTTCATGTGTTCAAATAGAATAAGTAATTATAGTCTATTAGATTTTATCTAAGATCCAGAGTCAATTTGAGTTAAAGTGTAATTGACCTACAAATAAGCGTATATACTCCTTTTGATTTATTGAACTATATTTAATTATTAATATATATATATATATATATATATATATATATATATATATATATTCCTGTAATAGACTAAACATTGTGTATGATTAAACGATAATTGGTTGCGCGGGTGGTGGCAACAATTCATTAAATCAAGTTTGTGAGCTTGACGTAAACACTAACCCCAGTGTATTTAATCAGTCGTCGAAAAACATCACAAAACTACTGCCAGCCGCAACATACTGACGGCAAACTGACTATCGAGTATCAAACCGCATTGGATATATATGGAAATCAAAGTTAGACATGGTAAATGTTAGATTTATCGTAAATTGTATTGCCTATATATGTATATGTTCGTGACTGCATAGAAATTGTGTTGCCGACATTTCCAGTCAAGTTTAATGTATGCGAGACTGCTAGATGTGAGATCCGCATATCTACATTTGATTTCTATATATATTCGATGCGGTATTATGCGCGATAATCAGTTTGTCGGCGTACTCTTATGGTGACCATGGAAGGTCGAAACGCGTCAGTGCGTTGCGGCTGGCGGTAGTTTTGTTATGTTGTTCGACGACTGGTTAAATACAATGGGATTCGTGTTTACTGCAAGCTCGCAATCTTGATTTATAGAATTGTGTATGATTGCAAGTGAAACGTACATTTTGCACCAATTTTGTGGTTTAAAGTCCTTTATTGGTAGAAATATGATTAGTGGCTTACTGAAATTGAACTCTAGATCTGATGTTGCATTGCCAAGTATCTTATTCTCTTCGACAAGTTACATGCGAATTGTGTCCTTTTCAAATACTAATGTGATATGATACATGCTATATGATAAATACAACATAAGACATATGATGTAGCTTTCTATTGCGTAAAACCTCTATACAGCGAGAAGCATATAATGATGATCACCCCGTATGAATCAATTAGCAATATTTAGAAATTGATTAAAATGCGTCGTTATCGAAGAAAACGGTGTTTAAAATTCAATAAAATTAGTCGAGTGGCCGATACGTTATGAATAAAACTATAAAATTTGAATAAACACAAATATAATAAAGCTCAAGGCAGATGTTTCTTAGAAAATTCTATAACATGAGCCTTCACCTCAAAAGATTTTCAAAAACATTCTCATATTTTGCATGCTTCTGACAATTTTTAAGTTTTAATTTTACCGATAAATGTAAATTTTATAACTTTCACTTTTCCATTTCTGGTGTTTTGATGGAAGTGTCAGATTTTAGGCACTTGACGGAAATCTGGAAACGGTTATCAAACTGAGACTTGATTCTTACTCGAAGCAAATTTATTACAAATAAATGGTTTTAATTCCTCTAATCCAAATGTGTTATTATTGGAACATTTTTTGTTTCTACGTCGGGGGTAAGCACTTTTGCTGAGTAATTCAAGTTCTATTATTCGTTTTGTGCTTAATACCGTTGCCCTAGAATTTTGGTAGCATAAATCATTTCAAATTTCTTATTTATTAAATAAGAAATCGTTGGCTTTTTAATAAATTTAACTGACAGTTTTGCATCGTCGTTCGTCTAGTCAGTAGAATTTGAGCGGCGATTATTTTGAGTTAACGCGCTGTATTTTGACAAATTATTGTTATCAACACACGTGAAATCATTAATTTCTCATTCATAAAGAATGCTGATAAATGTATGCAAGCATATACAACATGTGTGTGTCCTTTTCATAATTAATATCAATTAACTAGTATACATGTTATTCTGAAAAAGCTGAGCATTAAACAGCATCACGGAAATTAATAAAACAACACAAACATACTTGAGCATAATTTTTCGATAGTTCCTGGTTAATTATGTAACATTTAGCCTTCTTGAATTACATAAAATTAAATATCCAAGCGCTATGGGGCATTTCAACAATAAACTTTATGGGATGATAATTCTGATTTCATACGCAAATGTCAAAGATTTAATTAAAATACTCCGATATTCATATTAAACAAGTTTTAACTTAATACATATTAGTTAAATACTGCTTTTTGCGGAGAACTAATATATATGCAAGTAGGCATTAAGTGTTGCGAACCTAGCAACAATTAGTTCAATTATGACCAGAAGGATAAAGCAAAGACAGCATGAACGGAAAGTATAATCTCATGCATATTCGTTTCATGCTTACTTCAGTAGGAGCCTGAATTACGCTCTTTAACGACTATATATTTGGGTGAGGAATGTGGGATAATAGGAGGGTACAATCTCCTAGACGAATGTGTAAACCTGCAGTAGTAAAGCTAACATCATATAAAGTCTTGACAATGCAACAAAACGCTAACTCACTCAATAATATATATATATATATATATATATATATATATATATATATATGTCGCGTCGGTAAATCATACTAATACTATGGCTATTGTGTTAGTAACCGATAACAACATTATAGTACCGAAAGGTTACATGGTACTAACACTATGTTTTCCGAGTCATTACATGGTACTAACATGATGGATATCAGTGTATGCTATAGTACACAGAAATTGAGAATTACAACTATTACTGAACACCTGTTACTCCAGTAAATCCATTCACTCCGGCCTTGATCGATATCAGTTATCACAATTCGCTGTAAACATGACATTATTCAATTCAATAAATAACAGTTAAATACTGTTTGTCGCAGAGAACTAATATATATGCAAGTATGTATTAGGTGTTGCGAACCTAGTAACAAATTAGTTCAGTTGTGACCAGAAGGATAAACCAAAGGCAGCATGAGATAATACTTTCCGTTTATGCTGTCATTTTTTTATCCTTTTGATCACAGCTGAACTAATTTGTTACTAAATTTTAACTTACCCAGATATAAAATAATAACAATAAATTTATATTATTTTTGAAATTATATTTTAAAATAGATTTTTCCCATCCTGCGTAAAAACCCATAAGCTTATGCCAACATCGGTTTGCCACTATGTTTGCGTCGTTAAACTGGGTATTTCAAACTGTGTAACAACTTTTGACTAACGATAAATCTAATAATATTTCTCTTTTAATAGATCGGTTACAGTTGTGGTAGACAAGCGTAGGTGTTGTTATTGAAACTTCACTTCGCACCTATTATGCTGGAGAATATGAAATAAAATATCACCTACAAAATACCAACTTATCTGCATTTGGACTTATTAAGCCTTAGGACAGTGGCTAGTTATTGAATTGAATGCTTAACAGTATATATGTGAAAACTTTAACCTAGCAGCCGCACATATATCCACATATTTCAATCTGGTAAAGTTGCAAAACTAGTTAATAAAATGTATGGCCGGAAAGTCAACGAGAACAAATAACCTAGAAGAATTAAAATTGTATCGTGTTTATTCAAGTCCTTAAGGAATTTGTTTAAATGCGACTCTAGCAAACGTTTCGCTGCAAAAGCAGCTGATTTTAATGCTTAAATAAAAAGGAAAGTGTAATGTCGCAACTGTCTACTAATGATTATTGCAGTAACCAATAGAAATAATGAGGGATCATTTTTTAATCTTTAAACCTTAAATATTCTCCGGTTAATGAATCGCTTTATTTTGTTTGAAAGTAAATTTATCTAGATTAAACCAATTAATCAATATATTGCATTTAGGCTTCAGTAGTTTTAACAATTTCGCTAAGGGTATTTTTGATTAAATGATAAAACAACATAAATAACTGTATTTTCTTATATAATAGCAATAAGTTTGCGAGTGAAAAAGAGGAAAGTAAATTTATTTTTATTTTAAAATTTTCGCTTCAACTTAACTAAATCACTAATTTGATTATAAGTTTTGTTTTATATAACGATTAAGAGTTTGTTGTTATTTATTGTTACTTATTCTGTATGTGTAAATAATGTTTTAAGGATACGAAGTTTATTCTTAAAGTCTCGTACTGCTGTCTGTAAATGCGCTATCTGAGATATGGTTATTCTTTTCCTTTTCAAATTTGAATAGAATGTCCAAAGTTAATTCGTACACTTGTTCTTCATTAAGCTACTTTTGCATTTTCGCCCCTTTTGCTGATTTGCAAAATTGTCGACTGTTGGTGACTTTAGAACTGTTTCAGGTTTTTCCAAATCAGGTGGTCTCTCGTCGAATTAAAATATATTCTATTTTTTCTGTAGTTTGGTCTGCTTTATGTCAAACTCGTCGGCTAATTTTCGAAGTCAGATTTGATGTGGCACTAGATATACAAATCGCTTTAAAATTATCTGTGTCCATTTGAATCAAATATTCTTGATGAAATTTTCAAACTGTCATATCGGGTCCGTGTTTAAGATGTTCATAATTCTTTTTTGTTTCGGTTTGCTTTCAGTTAAATTTTACATAAGTCGAATTAAGTTTTCCCATTGAAAATTTCTTCAAATACTGCTCAGTTAACAGACGTCGCTAATTTGTTTTTAATATTTCCCCTTCTATAATGCAAGATACAACCTGATCAACTCATAACATGTGTTGAAATTTCTGTTTTTAAGACCGCTTTTTGCTGTGTATAGGTACTATGCTTTTACTTTTCCCAGGTAGGCTAAAAATAATATCAATATAGACCTTTTAATGAAATTATAATCGTTATTTCAAAATAAATAAACGAAGGAAGTATTTTTATATTATTGATTTCAATTTTTAAGTGCATTAAATCACACACAATAAATTGTATGCTTTACAAACTGTGTGATTGTGAAAATGTATAAGAGATTAATAAATTACTTTGTTAATTTGCGTATACTTTGTTCCAGTGCATTATATTTCGTTGGGGAGAAATAGAATTAAAGTTCAAATTAACTTCTTTCAGCATTGATGCTCAATTTTGCACAATTAGCTTTTACTCAACGCCTTAAACACATAATGGCTAATTTCCATTGAATTTACCAGTTTAGCTTGTACGTGGACGTTAATTCTTTTCTAAGCACAATAATGATTGTATTTTTGCTCGTATCGGCGTTTACTAATTAAAACTCATGAGGCGGAAAGAGTGTTAATTATATGCATTTTGTAGTGATTTAGGAAACCAATCAATCATCGGAAGGCACAAATTTGAGCCTACCATAACGTCAGCGGCATTAAAACCTAAAGGCCTAAATTTATGCAACGGAAAAATGCTTCCGCTTTAAAAAACGTTAATATTGGTAGATTTTGGTTACGATTTGATGGAAAATTTAGCGTAGAATAATTAATTCCCCACTAAAATAATTCCCTAATAAATGTAAAAATACTTGCCTTTTGATTTGCGTGCTATGAGTATCAATATTATATTGCGAATAAAAATTATATCAAGCGTAGAATGACGTACTAATCCACGCTAACATCGTTTAACATTAAAAAAACTAATCTTCCTTTATATTAAAACGACCAATAAAAGTAATTTCAACCAACATATATTTCGTTTGAGCTTTAATTAGGTAACCTGTTTTTGTTAAGATATAAGTTCTTTATAAATTATGATATAAATTGAAGGTGGCTACTTCTTTTAAATTATGCAGTATAGAAAATGCCAGCAATCTGCCACATTTCGTTTACAATTTTATTGCCCGACATCCCCCAAAATAAGACCGGACCAACATGGACATAAATTTAAACCCAAACACATTTTTACATACAATGCAATTCTTTCATAATAATTTAATGTAAACGAATATTCAAAATTGACAAGCCGTTTTCTGTTCAATGGTGGATAAGGTTGGACTTTAACTGTTGAAAATGACTAAACCTTGTGTAAGCATGACAGCATTTATATTATTAATATAGCATTGAATTGCACGTGCGTGTTCTTCGACGCTGAGCTGTATGACTGTGAACCAAATGTCCTTTCAGTCAATTCCGTGCTGCTTCATTCTGAAATAAAAGTGTTGATTTACACAGGGTAGAGGGAAGCGCCACGCATAGGGTCTATATCATATGCGATCTTTGGATTTTTTTAATTATTTCAACTACGCAAATAAGTTTCTATCAATAAAAGTTTACTTTATGCGCGCGTGCACCCACTCTCTCTCGCTCATATATATATATATATATATATATATATATATATATATATATATATATATGTTCTTGGTTTTCATTTGATTATATGGGTGGCAACAGATCAGACTCGGTTTAACCTCTATTTATTGTTTAGACTGATTGAAAATTGTGTATGCGTATGTGTCTGTGTGTACATATTTGCATGTAAAGGTCTTTCTCGCTGTATGGCAAAGTGATGTCTGTGATCTTGTCATTTTTGTATTGATGGATTTAGAGTCAGCCATCTGTTTGCATTGTTTGCTGTTACGTGTATGAATGTTATTTTCCCGTGTGTAATCTTTCGTTTCCCCCTGTTTTGTCTACTTGGTAACAGCACAGGTGCGGATAGCAGTGTTGAATGCTCATATTGTTTGGAAATATCTGTCTTCTTATGTGCAGACTTTTCCCCCTTCAGTTTGTTGTCAATCTAATCGAATGCTTGTTGAGACTACTGGAGGAGGTGTTTAGTCTTGTCTGGATGCTAGTTTATTGTTGTTGGGATTTTTATTTGTGGCCAGTCAATTAGAATATCATGCTGATGAAACGTTTGGATATTTAGGTCAGGTGTTTGTTATTTTATAATATATATATATATATATATATATATATATATATATATATATAATATCCATTCTGTTCATCACTAATTAATTATTAATTATTCATTAGATAGAAAAACACACTGAATTGATAAAAATAATTTTATTTGTGAACACCTTTGATAAAATCGTGATAATATTATTTCGCATAAGCCTAACTACACGCGGACCTTAATTACACGCCGAGCATATATGGTCCTCAAAAGAAATGAATTCAGGCTTGTTGAGATTGTGTAGATTATTTGAGTTCCGTACCAGCGAGTAAATAAATTTAACTATTTATGCATTACGTGTGGTTGTATGGCATCTGCTCATTCATTTATTGTCTTCTTGTTGCCTAGCTATCCTCAGTATACACTTGTGTGAAAATCATGCAGTAGGATTAATTCTTTCCCCTTAATTAAAGTATGGGAAAAAATTTTCTACAACACTTTACCAACACTTCACGGTCATTCAACTTATTGCCAAAGTAATCTAAGCAGAAATTATAGTGACATTATTATAATGATTTCAAGGTAAATTTCAATAATTTAAGCATACATACATGCGATTCAGTGAGACTTACCGTGACCATCATAAAACCTTTATGACATTTTTTCTGTATCTGCTTTGGTGGGCAACGACATATGCGCATTTTAATTTCCCGTCCCGTGTTCACGCACGCCTTCTTTCCTTCATCCCACATCCTTGTTATATGTGCCACTCTTTCGAATTCAGATTCTCTATTTGGACCACAACGTTCTATTACTACACTTATTGGTAGGCATCCTAGAAATCGTGAGCATTGTCAAAAACGTGCAAGCATAGCAAAAAAAGCTAGTTTACAGTGAAGAAGATGAAAACTTTAATTACAGAAAATAATTCAAGTCTACTTGACGAGGTATTAATAAAATTGCGAATATATGAATGCTTATGCCAATTGTAACGAAAATAACAGCAAATGTAAAATTGATGCAAACAAACAAATATATGCTTTTACCAATTTTAAATTTAATATAGCAGAAAATAGACTTCAGAAATTAATTTCCTTGTGCGTTTGCAATAATTTTATCATGTTAATAAATGTAATGACGCAGTTATGGAGATAACTTATGATAATAAAACTAAATACGGTTATAATTTATATTATTATAGCAGGTTTTCTTAAGTTAGACCTTGTATAATGATGCTTCATTAGTTGAGGCTCACAAAATTTTGACGCTATGAAAAGTAAATTGGTGCAAAAATGTTAATGTCGATTTAATGTTCTGCTTTATTCAGGACGCCATTTTTATATGGATATAATTATTCTCGGGTTCAATTCAAATGGAAATAAAACTGCTAATCCAGAACTTAAATAGACTTTGCGACCAATATTTTTTTCTTTATTAAACCCGTATACGAATGTAATTTCACAAATAATAAGTAGGTAGGTAAATGATGTCAAAGATAGCTGCCGATATCTAATTTAATGCTTATTTGGAGAAAGTAAATTTTTCAAGAAAAAAAACAAAACCAGAATTCGCTAGCCTTTGTTTACCTACTAAATTAAAATATTTAATAATAAACCGGAATTATAAATTATATTGTTTCTTATGGAATAAAACAACGTACCCACAACAGTTTGCGTATAATTATTACTTTTAAAATACTAAGAAAGCTTTAAATGATTAATATTTAATACAAAATAGCTCATAATTTGAGGTGTATTTATTGGAATAACAATAACCGCGATGTCCTTTGGAATTTTTTAAAATTTTATGCTAAACCTTTTACTGATATCTTCTATCTCTTCAGAACTTGTCGTATTAATTATTAAGTTAAGTATAATCTGCTGATCCTGACCGTGCCGGAATTGATCAAACCAGGTTGTAGTAACGAAGGTATTAATTTTGAGGTTTTCCCGTTAAATGAAACGAATAAATTATGGTATATATATAACTAATTATAGCAACCATCAAAATGCCATGTTTACTGTCAGTATTTGTTATTTACACCATAAAATTCTTTAAAGTCATAAGACAAATTCCTTTACTATTTTTGTTCCATCCTTGTCCGTGTTGAAAATCGATAATATTACTCTCTTAACCAAGATCGCCTTAAGTCGAAATCAACTTATATAAATTTCCATCAATCTAACATGCTTAAAGTATAGGAAATTTTCTAACTTTTGGTCAAGAAGAAATATTATAATAATAAATTACTATTTAACTTACGACAGTTGTATTTGTGAACCTTTAATTTTGAAGCACATTCGCAAGAGTTTGGCTTTCGGAACTGCACGATTTCTTTCACGAGCTTTATTCCATCTTTGCACGGTTGTTCAATAAATCGCGGATGCTGCTGACAAACTAAAAAGGATACAAAGTATCAAAAGAAAGTTCGGTTTAAAATGCAGAATTTCAGAAATATTTTGCCGCAAATATTATCTTCAAAATGAAAAAAATTCAACAGGCATATCACTTGCCAGTAAGGTTTGCAGTCTTGTTAAATTTGCAGAAGTTAAGCTGGTCTAATGATAACATAAAGTTATAGCAGAAATTTTTTACGAAAAATGAATCCGCAAAAAAAACGCCGTAATAAATATATTAGTCGCCTAAGCCAAAGCAGACAATTAAATCATTTTGATGATGCGATGCAATGTTCATTTAGTAAAGGTGGTAATAATCATTGTTCTGTAATTAGATTTTATAGACTATCTAAACACAAATTAAAATTGTTAATATGTCAATCATTAATATTGAAATTTAGACTAATGGTGAACCTCCAATGGTAACTATCTGTGCGCTAAAATGAGCCTTACAAAAGCGTGATTAAGCTATGATATGGTAAATTTCAATATATTTATTAATATAAATCTGATCCTGATTTACGTTTCAGAAGACAAATAATAAAAATATCTAATCGGTAAATGTAGCAGATCTAAGCTCGAATACCGAAAAGTGGCAGATATCTGTCTTTGGGAAAATATCTCACGCCAGCCAATGTATGTCGCTCTTGGTTTTCAACCCGATAGCTGTTATTTAAATATACTGATAAATTGTTCCGCCAAGTTAGTAACTGAAAATTTAGCCAATTAATAACTTAATTCTCATAAAGAATGAATTTTAAGACAAATTTAAATAACAGAAGACATACGGTAATCGAAAATCGGACAACAGCTTTTTAAGGAAAACATTTTATTTCGCAACAGGGTAGTGCAGAATTACGTGGTCTTTTTTTACCAAGAATGACCCTTTAGCTGCTTATCAACTTTATTTTACAGGAGAACATTGATCTTCATTTTGGATTAATATTATACCGCGACCACTCATCACACCTAATATGAGCAACTGCAAATGTTAGTGAAAATTTGGTTTAAGTCGCTTCTTTTTCATTTATGACTGGCTGATCTGTTACAGTATGGATACTTCGCTTCACATTTGTGTCCCGTTTACGCGTACGCGTTTGTATATAAATGTTACACATTAATTTAAATATGACTTTATTTAAATGTTAATAAAATGTCATTATATAAATTAACCTTTATATGAGTCATGCTTAATTTTAGGTATTGGCTTTAGCACACACAAGCTGCGCCAATTTTATTATTTGTTTCCCAACCGCGTGAAATAACGTAAGTTACAAAAATTTTTATGAATATGTAAAGAGTATATTAATACAAACTATGCATACCTATAATAAAATCGTGCATGATATATTACTCAAAAGACAGTTAAAAAGGTCACATTTGAAATAATATTTCACTATGATATGTTACGTACAAGAAGAGCACTTGATACAAAATGGCAATTATAAATTAACGGAAAAGACTTAAATTGCGGTTCGGTGAAAAGTCTTAAAAATTTATTACTTTATAGGACATTTATAAAGTTATGAGTTAATATTAATAATATTTCAGTGAAATTAATTTCAATTCTGATTAGTGCAGTTGTCACTCCATACCATTAGTGAGTGCTATGTTGTTAATCGAGCCTAGTAATATTTTCAGGGATGTTTCAAATGTATTGCGTAAACTCCAGACATCAATTTATAAGATTCCTTAAACAGGTTTGTGTTCTGTTCGTAATGCATCTGAATATTTCTCGACAATAGTCCTTTTTGATTGTATGATCAGTCTCCAAATCAATGGCATACAAGTTCTAATTTAATTTCATGTGCTTATATGCAAAAGTTTTATGTACTTCTCTTCATATTGCTATTTAACAAATGGTCTCAGTCAGGGACACATGGTTGGTTTCTTTCCGTTTATTTCGTATACTCCAGTGTAAGGGACTGTCATAAAATGTTTTTATGTCGTATTTAATTGAAAATAATTATTCGTTCTTGCATTACTTTGAGTCTGTTGTCACCCTGACCCTACGATCTCCTTCGCCATGTCAGATTTTCCATAAACTGATTTAAGCTTAAATTTAATTACTAAGTTTATCAGTATTACTTTTGTTAACAATATCGGATACCCAGTAGCATTGACTATTTGTCAATGTTTTTCCTATTCAATATCCTTATATTTTACATCCGAAAGGCTAAGGCTTTTAAGTTCCATTGACATTAAGATACCAATTCTTATCCTGTACTGGTAGTTTAACTGAAATTTAAGAATGATAACAAGGGACACTTACTTTCTTTAAAACATCTCTTTCTAATATAATGCTATACCAAATTAGCACATTATCCAGAAACATTGATTCATTCTTTGACTTCAATTTAAGGGTAAAGTTCCGTTTATAAATCAGATTATTTTCATTTAAGAAATCTAAAATAATAGCCTCATCATCAACTAAAAACGTTAAAAAAATCTAAGCTTCAGGAACGCCTTATCCAAAATATATTCACATGTATTTTATAAATCTTTTTACTATCGAAATCATGGACAGCTGTCCCATTGGGACACCTGAAATTTGTTTATAGTATTCTTTCCTAAATATAAATAACTATAAGCCATAAATAGTTCACCATCGCCATAATCCCTCAATTTTTTATGTACAAATTAAGGTTATTTTCTAACTGTATGACGTCAAAATATTTATATTTGTATGTTAGAGAGTACTAGACATAAACAATAATTCTAAATTTGATAACCGATTTAAGCGTCTTTACTTGACTTTACAACCCTGTCAGGGACTGTATATCACTGTTTGAGAGTGCTATCTTGGCCGATTCAAATTTCAAATTAGTAGCCTTATAATAGACAAGTAATTCAAGGAGGGTTACTAACTTGACCTATTAAGTACTTACATATGTCAGTATAAACTAATAATTGTATAGTGTAGAAAATGCAATTCATCCAATAATCTGGTTTCGTCCTTATTGGGAATTCATCACGTACTGCCTATAATTTGCCGCGGACAGGGCTCGAACCTGGGCACGTCTGCTTCGGAATCTGGTGTTCTAAACATTGAGCCCAGTCCGCGAGAAACTCTGGCCAGTACGTGATGAGTTCCCAATAAGGACCAAACCGGTCTACCTTATACAATTCATAGTTTATACTGACAAATGTATGTACTTAATGGATCAGGTGTTTATATCAATTTCGCAATCTTGATTATAGTAAATTGTATCACCACCCGCGCAACTAATTTTGGTTTAAGTAAATAATTCTATCTCTCATTGAAACTTATTGGGTGAATTTTATATTGTTTTAGACAATACACACTCAATTTTTAACAGTACAAACATCTTTTCATTATACTCCGTCTTACTCATCAGAAATGTGGCTACTCTTTTATACATTGCAAAACTATAACATGTTTTGTTGATAACTCTTTTCTGGAGCAGTAAATTATTTAATTATGCTTTATGTATATCTAGTATTCATGGTTCAAAAGCATGTTTAACTATGTTCGATATAAATTCATCTATATTTTGTATCCAGATCGAATTGCACTGTTTTAACGACCACCATCTAAATTTATGGTAAAGTATCACTCCAAATATCGCTGTTCAGACCACGTTTAATAAATGCAAGCTGTGTTGTCATACACTGTAAAATATTTCACAACAGAAATATGATTTTGACTTTGTTATTCAGCAGCAAGAAATGAAAGTTATTTACCTGTTTATTACATCACATTCTCTATCAGATACAGTATATCAGAGATGCATCGTTGAATAAACTAAAAACTGACTAATAATTACGCCTTTTTGTGAGACTGTCTCAACTCAGTCAAAATAAATAACACGAGATTAAAACCAATTGCTATCATTAATAGTTAGCATACTGCAGTACGACACTGTGCTGATAAGTTTGTAAATTATTTTTCTGATTATTTATTATGCCACATAAATCAGAATTTTTTAAAGAAAACTAAATAACAGTATGCACTTGATGGCCGACAATTTATTAGAAATTCTTTAAATTCAACACTACGCACGTAATTAAAGCTCAAATAAATATCACGTTAAAAAGTAAACACCATTAGCATATATAAGTTGATGAACATCGACACAAAACATCCACGGAACTTTTAAACGTTCCTTGCAAAGCCAATTCTGATAAATATATGTATTTACCTTTAGAAATGCCTAAATAAATTATTTTTTATAAATGAGATTATAGGTGTAGTTGATATTATAAATTTAACAGACCTATGGGTGAAATCCGTTTCATTTTCACGTCTATGCATGAATTTGCCTCGTCATTCCACATTCGCTTTGATGTAATAGAGTAGCTCGCGCCAAGATTAGCATCACATTGACTTTGGCCCAATTTTGCGACGGTAGGTTGTTCACATTTACAGGACTCTTCGAGATTCCGCGTAACTTGAGTGCAATGACAGTGCATTTGACGATAAAACGAGTAAATAATATTACGCTTGCCGCTTTGTAAATTACACGGCGTCCTAACCACCGTAGATTGTTTGCAATCTAAAAAATGCAAAGTGAAATTTATTAAAGATTTTGGAATCTTAAAATTAACTATTTGAACCAGGTAGGATGAAGCAACGCCGTCCAAATGTTCCTTTGTCTTAATCATGTGAAAGTTAATACAAAATTTGGCATGCAACCTCCGATTTCAGGAAATAATGAAATATTCCTTTTTAGTTTGCTTATTTTAGAGATAAAAATTAAAATGATTATATGAATTTCACATTTGTAATGCTAATTTTAAATAATTATTTAATGGTCACCGTTTTGGTTAGTTTTATACTAGCTATGCCGTTTTATAACATCGCAATAGATAATTTAAACGATTATTCAAAATGAGAGTGCTAATATTTAACAAAATATACTAATCTGTTTGTTTGAATAGGCTAAAACGATCCTATGAAAATTTTGAGATGATTTAATACTTCCTTCTATTTAAAAATGCTTATCATCTGTTCGATAAAATTCTCGAACATCTTAGTTTATAACTGTTTTGTAAAATTGATATTTGTCAATGATTTGAAATTTCCCCCATAAATCATTATATCAGTAATCAATATTTGGTTAAAATTTATTGATAAAAAAGCGTTTCACTGCTGTTTTGCCTGCTTCAAATTATAATAAAATTATCATTTTATTCAGGCAGTAATACTACCGTGTTAAGAAAAAATTTTTGGCGACTAAATATTACGCGTTTTGATTGAAATGCAAGACATCCGGAATTTCCTGAAACTTGGAAACACTTTACATGAGAATACATCAACACTTCATAGCATACTTCGACAATATACAGATTTAAATTGTTTACACAGATCAAATATATATTTTCGTGCATAAATAGATGTTCATTATTTTTTTAGCTTTTGTCCCTACCCTTAGTCAGAAATGCTATCGAGAAACTTTTATTTAAAAGACCTTTTGACCTTCTCATCGTAAAAAATCAGCATCGTAAAAACGAAAATACAATCTAACAATCGATTGTACCTAATTTATATTGAAATTTTTCGTTAAAATTTACAATTTAATTTCTTCTATTTTCAAATCATTTTTCAAAAATTAAAATTGGACAGAACTGAAGCCCAACTAGCAAAATGAATGGTGAGAATTTAAAAAAACTTTTACGTCTAATAAATTAAATTTTTGACAATTTTCTCCAAAAATGTCGAAGAATCGACACTCCTACATGCGAAATGTCATTTCTTTTTCCTAAAACGACACTCACATGTCGGTTGAACATCCCGACGGTTGCGTTTAACACACTGAAGTGTTGCCTTGTCAAGGTGGTACGTGATTTCCTGCGTTATCCATTGATTAGTTCTCATATCGCAATGCATTATTTTTTCCGGTTTCTTCTGACACACTGCATTAGTTGAATATTTTAAAATATTTTTAAAAAACAGTTAAAACCTGGCAACAGATAAGCTACAATGATTCAAAATTGAATAAAACAAATAGATTGGGAAGAGATCAGCAAGACTGAAGTAAATATTGAAAATTGGTGCGTTTATTATACTAGCTCATTTAACATGGTGTCGCATAATGCCTTGTAAACCATAATTTCGTATACAAATTGAAAATCAGTTTTACACTATACAAGCATTTAATTTACATGAAACTATCTCAAGCAATACCCTATTTTACAGTGTGTGCGAAGCGTAAAACTAAGCATATATATATATTCAGCCACGGAACTTGAACTAGAGATGACTCACGCAATTGATTAGTTTCATTTTTCACCCTCTCTGTGTTTACATATTTCAATTATGTTTCGCTTCATATATATATATATATATATATATATATATATATATATATATATATATATATATATATAGCGTACTAAATAACTTTGTTATATCATATTGGACCAATATTATCTACCTATAGCAGCAAGAAAGCTTGTTTACCTCTTGACACACAGATTTTGTGCTTACTTCTCCATAAACTCAAAGCACATTTCGTCAGTTTATTCAAAATTAAAAGAAAACATTCCATTCCCGTATACGTATTATTTATAACGAAATATCGGTTTCAATTGAGTACTAACGGAACAGGCTTTAAATATTATAGTAATAACAGTTCACGTCGCAACATATTATGTAAACCAATTGATCTGTATTAGTGTGCAGTAGATTTCCTGTAATGAGATCAGAAATAAAGTTCCTGTGAAAACTGAAAATGAATTATTGTTTCTCTGAATACATTTGTGAAATGCGTTCAATTCACATGATAACACGACCCATCATTTATTTTAAATGTAATCCATTTATAATAAAAAAGCATTTTGAGTGTTGATCCCACTTTACGATGGTAGGCAGTTGTTAATAGTGTGAACAATAAGTTAAACAAACCAAAACGAATGCTATAGAAAAATGATCTAATGACCGAAAAAGAACAGTATTTATGATTTAACATAGCGAACATCAATAAACTTAAAATAATTTTCAGTATATACAAGATTAAAATGATTAAACTTTAGTTGTGCTACAAACAAGACTGGTATACTGGAAATACTATTCGATACATATAAGAATAAAATGACTAAGCATCAGCCGTTATATATATATATATATATATATATATATATGTGTGTGTGTGTGTGTGTTAATTATAGAACTTAATGACATAAAATACATATTTTATAATGTAGTCAACGCCGTAACTTAACTAGACCGACTTTGTTTTTATTGGGTACATGCAAATATAGAAGGATTAGCAGCTGTCTCGGATCTAACCCTGAGCATTGTATTTGCAGCGATAAATAGCATTCCTTAGAAATAACAAATTTAAATTAGTTTGAAACTGATAAATGTATGCGATGCGCAGCTTTTGTGGATTAGGAAATGATGCTAAGATTATACATCACATTATTAAGGATTACATTTCGGAACGCAGCCAATCTTGCTACGACAGACATATTGTATTTGAACTGCATTGGATAACATGTTAATTATAGATAATACCAGTATATATATATATATATATATATATATATATATATATATATATAGTATAAATTTGTCGAGCTTTACCTTGGTTTCATTGGAAACTTTTTCTCACAAGCATAACTAAGTGGGCATATTAAGTGGTTTACCGTAGTAAACAGCATATGTAATTATCAAAAATTGTCTTAGTTACTATTATGACATAATTTTAAGTATATGATTACAAATTTACCCGAATTGTTGGGGAAATGTCCAAAATCAGTCAGATGAAAAAATACAGGAGTCATTAATAGGTTTTGCTTTTTAAAGAAGCTTAGTTTTAATTGAATCCAATTGCTTGCCCCATAAAGGATAAAAATATGGTTTAGAAGATAATTTTTTAAATGTTTTACATTTTGAAGGATAGTTACTTTAAAAACGTTTTATTTTTACATTTAATATCGGCAGCCAGTACGACATAACGCAGCAGATACTAATCCAATATTTATATTGGATTCTCTTAAACAACACTATAATCGTTTGTCCTACATAAATATTACGTTAAATATTATTTATAATATTGAAACAATGCCGTTTGCTCAGGCATACACTTCAATATTTTGTTAAAACGCTATCTTACATGAAGCCATACTTATTTATTACCAAAAAAGTTAATTTAGAATAAAAGTTTGATCGTAACCCAATCTTATTCTGTGGACATAATTTTATATTTTATGAGCACATTGCACGCATTTGTGCGAAAACTATGCAACGCGATGCAAACTGCGTATATAAACCATTTCCTGATTGAGAATTTGTACTTTTAAAATATGTGCCTTTAGGCGCTAGTTAAATTTATTTAGCACAACCTCAACATCTGTGAATATATTTTAACACGCTTAAGTATACGTAAAAAACAATAACAGGCCGCATAATCTGTTAGACAAAATTGTATCTAATCTCTCATTTATGTTTGATTCTCTAGCCTTAAATGATAGCTCATGTAAATATACCGTCGGATGCATAGATTAGATTAATATACTCGATTGATTTACTGCGTTTTTGAGATATAATACATAGTTTGGTTTAAAAACGATGCATGTCTCGTGGACAAGTTTTTCAATTTTTGTGTAAACATAAAGCGCCTATCTATAAACGAGATCACGAAACTCACTACAAAGGCCCTCCTTTACAACACGCCACTTTCGGGTGCATTTACAGTCCTTCACAACCCACGTCATTCTTAGAAGACGACCCACTCGCGTTCTCCTATGACAGACAATACGTGAAGCTTTATCTTGACTTTTTTCTTTTTCATTCGCGTTTTGTTGACAAGTCACGACTTTAGTCATTATCTGAACGTTACTTTCGCATTTTCCGTTGATTAAGTTGTATGTAATCAACTTCTGATTGATACGGTTTCCAATTGGATGACATTCTTCTCTGGATAATCGAGGTCTTGGGCATCCTGAATTTTTAAAACATTTTAGAATTAATAAAGACAAAATTAAATATTTCTACGAAAATAAACAAAAACAGAAATGTCCCAACAACTTTCGATTTTTTCAATATAAAGTTTTTTCAAAATAACCAAAAAACGCAATTTTTTCATTATTTTAAGAGCATGATTAATTATTCCCTAAATTAAAAAAGTACAATTATCAAAATTTAAGAATGGATCAAAAATTAATTTTATTTTACAATAACATTTTAATTTTATTGCTATTTGATTAGTCCTACAGAAAAAATTGGTATTAGTAATAGTAATATAATCTGTGTTAACTGTGAAGAATATTAACCGTTTATATTTACATGTGAATTCCTTTATCATAACAATTTTTCAAAATTTTCATTTTTAGCTACATTAGGGAATACTTGATTACATGTTGAACCTGTGGGTAGAAAAGTTACAATACTTGTTGCCGAATGACTTAAATAGAAGCGCTTAAACGCGCTATAAATTAGAGACAATTAATACAACCAGAGTGACTTAGTGATCATAATTGACGGAACCGTAACTGCATGCTATGATGGCAACGGAGCAGTTCACGTAAAGAAGTGGCAATGAAACAAGACAACTTTCAATCTTTTCATCCTCTAAATTTCCGTACTAAAAATTTTCCTATGATTCTGAATAAGTAGGGCTATTTAATGTTTGTAATTGATCTTTTATAAACAACATAGCATATTATGTTCACGTCATAAATAAAAAAGAGAACATTTGAGGACAAGGTTAAAGAAATAAGATCAGAATGTGATTTATTTAACAACAGCTTATTATTGTACTAGCATTACAATTATAGCAACGGCGCATCGAAGTCAACTGTAATGCAAAATCATTAATTTTTATAGGTTTAAATTCCTCATTAAACCAATCTGTCAATTAATACCCGAGTAGTTAAATGGTTGAGAGAGCTATTTTCGTTGTTCAATTTAGATCGTGGTATCAAATATATCATTAGACGATATTAATAAACAATAATACTTATGCAAATTATTTATTCCGTTACTTCTTCAAACAAACGATATAGATCTTATTCACTGCTTTTGATAATAATATATAAGCATTAATATTTATTATATGGTAAATCTTTACCATTTGAAGCAAATAACACTGCCAAAAATAAAAAACACGTGCAAACTTTTACATGTTATTTGGTAGGAGGTGTACGTTTTCCGATTATTGATTATTTAAAATATAAAAAAAACTTACCAGTCGTGAAACACCAAAATGTATTGTGTTCCTTAATTGGGTTATAGATGATTAAAAAGCCTTCTTGCAAGTTATGTTAGTGTTTAAGTCTCTTCAAATGTTGTCAAATAATGTTCATTTAGAGTAAAGCGGATTTCCCACTCATTCTAGCGTAGGCCGTTTCGCTTTTCCAACATAGCATTCTGACAATGAGCCCCTAATATTAAAAACGTAATGACGATAAACGGATAGTTTGTCGTAAACCTTGAACTCGTCTAAGTTAACTAGTACCTTTGTCAGTCTGTATGTAATTCATAAAGAAATGTATGAAACTGGCTGTATAATAGAATCACTTTTACTTGAAGATACAAATTATTTAAAACTATTTTCTATATTTCTTTAAAAATTAACATTCGTCGAAATTTGACTAATATTTGATGAAAGATTTTACCTTGTGGTAGCATGAGCACTTGAAGTAATTCATAAATGTTCGGGAAATGTTTCTAAGAGAATTTAACGCACAGTGATACAATCTTTGTGGGTAAGCTTTAAGAGAAAGACATAATACAACCAATTTTGCAAAAGTTTTTAAATATAAAATTATTTATTAATTTGTTTCAATAAATTATTTCCGAAAAGATTTTCTCTAATCAAGGATATCAATTAAATTTGTCCAAATTCAAAGCTTTGTAATAAATGGTCAATAGTTAGTGCAATCAGATAATACCTTCATGAATTAACTTTATCTAGTAGACTAGGTCGTAAATTTGACCAAACAAATTCCAAAATATAAAAGATAATTTATATTCAGTGGATTTTAAAATTCAATACGGAAGACAAACGTAACAAAATTGATTTGAATACAAAATATATTTATATACACATAAATAACAAATCGAGAAATCTACGTTTGCGAACATTTCTTTCAATGCCCACGAATAACAGTAAAAAATAACATGAGGCAAATAAAACAGCATAATTTCCAATGTTGTATCATCAAATCGGATGCCTAAAATTTGAGTGAGAACATTTCAGTTGCCATTATTTTTATGCACAGAAATGTCAATATACTGTGAAATACATCGTGCAAAAGAAATAACAGAGTCACAAAAAAAATTATCAAATACTGAAGAAGTAAAGTAAAGTGTGTGATATTTGGGTTTTTCCTAATTATCTGATCTTTGTTGTAAATAACGAGGGTATTTTCCCAGTTCCTCTTTTTAGTGGAAATATTTCGATAGCAGTTGTCAAATTGCCTCATCTGTTCATAAATCATCTCACGAAATAAAGACAAAATAATAGAACAAGCACGTGATATTTAATGATGCTTTTGGATGAACATAAACAGTTGCTCTTATCCTGTTTCAAAACTCCACTACTCATTTTTGACATTAAGGTGTGTCTTTATGAAAGCCATATAAAGAATTATTACTTTTATACTTGTATATTTCCTTCATTACGGCAAAGGTGCATAATTTATAGGTGAAAAAAATTTTTTTTCGTAGTATAATATTTCTTGTTGAATGCGAACCTATCTTCATAGAACCCTTTTAATGTGGAAAAAGAAAAACAAATATATCATATACATGAACCGTTTCTTTCTCATATTGTTTTAAATTTTAGATATTTGAGATGACTATATGAAAGGTACGATTCTGTTATTTCACAAAATTCCTTATAAATTTATCATATGGAAAGGATACTATGAGTATAATAATTCCATAATGAAGTAAATATAATCCACTTACTAAACTATAAAATCGTTACTGATGGGCAAAATGCTATTTATTTCAAAAGTGCTTAACAGGCTTAAATCTAAATCCATTTCGTTCGTGCCCAAATTCTGCTCTCAAAATCATTGAAATTGTATGTCATATGTACGTCTTAGATTCATGTAAACTATTTATGTTTTATTTTATGTCACGATTACAACCGCTGTTGTGTTACAGGACACTTTAAATGAGATGTACTACTTTATATAAAACAAATATTTACAATATCCCTGACAGCAGTATTCTTATGAACTAACCAGATCTTCAATAAGCAAGAACTCCTAGTGTAATCAGTGATTTGCATTTAGACAGTAATTTGAATTTGACTATCTGTAATACAAAAAATTTAATAGCGTTACAAAAAGTTTACAATTATAAATTTCATAATTCTTTAGATCAAGATTGCGGGCTTGTCTAAAAATTTCATTCGCATAAACGGGTATTTTGATTTTTCAAATTTATCAAAACCGGTTTCAACGTGATTGAATATTGTCTATAAATAAAACATGATTCTGATGAGCAATAAACGAAATTTATTGAATGCGAAAATTAAAAGCAAGACGTTTAGACCGAACACACATATTTAGAAAGATTTCTAGAAACTGGCGGTCGAAATTTAATTCCGATTGTCGCGTCTTAACTTTAAACAATCATTGATTGCATGAATGGAGGAATTTTTTTAAAGAACTCTTCAAATTTGAAATAAACGACGAAACCATTTTATAAAAAAGTTGAAAAACGGCATGACTACCGTCTGAAAAAGGTCCAAACGCGTCAATTTGTGTGAAGGACAGTAGTTTTGCAATGTAATGATTATATATAATGGGAATTTAGTTAATCTCAATTTTGTAGACTTGATTTAAATAAACGTTCTCGATGTTTTCGGTTTGATTATCAATCTCCATCGAATCCTGACAATTGTGTAATCAGTAGAATTCAAATAATTTAAATGAAACTAAGAAAGTCTAGACATTTAAGGGATTAAAAATATACATGTAGAACCAATCAGTTATATAATAATCGTTAATTGTTTCTAAAAAAGAGACCATGTAATCATAAGTAAAAATTATGAAAAGAGGTTTTGTTTTTCATGGACCAAAGAAAGAAAGCACATTACAAAATTACCAATTTGTCGTTCTGCTTAATAGATTTTTCTGCATGTGCTAAAATGAATGACGACGGTAAACTAAATGGAAATATATTCGCATATGATTCGTTCATTAAACAATGACAATCGGTAAAACGTATTCGGTTCGAAACTAATATTTAGTAATTAATTTCTGTGTTTATGTTTTATATCTAAAATAATATTGAAAATCATCATTTTTATGTTGGGCAATATATAAATTTATATATAATATTTCTCAGAATTATTATCAGAAAACACGTTAATCTATGCTTTTATCGGATAACACGGCTATTTAATTTAACGCATATCGACTAATTGTGGATTTACAGTGAACTTAGTCGCAAAATGTTTAAAATCAATAGGCATTTATAAGCTGAAATGTCGCTCTGAAAATATACAATAATCATATCTCACCGCATTTTCTTGTTCGCATAACTATATTTTCACGACATCTACATCCCACTTGTATGGCGTTTTTAACGTAAATGTGCTCCATGTCCGTTTGTGAATCACAGAAGCGAGATATTACCTTCGTGTATCTCGGGCACACTGTCGTAATATTGTGAAATGAAAATTTTTACATAGAAAATAATACATTTTTATCTTCCAAAAGTTAAATTGAATGCGATATAATAGGATGCATATTATTGAATGAAGTCTATAAAGTAAAACGTAAGCTAAAATGTTTCCCTTCACATTATCTCAGTTGATCTACTTTGTATTTAAAAATTAGACCATTATTTATTAAATATGCGCGACACCGATTGCTTAATTCAAAAATACTCTGTACATAAATTTAACTTTATACTTACCACTAATATTTTGTTCAAAAATGTAAATGCAATGAAGAAAAAATTAATTTATTAATAATCCAATATTTGGTCCCGGATGATGATGGTTTATCTTCGCTCTCATTCGTTTTCCTTCAAAATAGATCAACCCTGTCGGCTCTATTAGTTACAAAAAGTAGAACAGCCAATAATTCTCCTATTTGAAATTTAAAATTTTCAGTTTTGCATGCACTTACAAAAATAAGAATAGCTAATTCGTACCAGCTTCAGAAGAATTATCAAATTGGTGTAGGGTGATGAAATATCATATAAGAAATCGTGTACAGTAATCTGCAAGTCTATTTTATAAATTCGTTTCATTCTAATAGATTTTAAAATTGAATCAGCAATTTTGTTGTCAAATTTCTCGTTTTGTCAATAATACTATCGTCGAACACTAAAAGAAAATATAAGCATAACTTAATACAATCCCGTAAGCTGGTTTACTCATTTTTACAGATAAACTACGTATTTTTACAGGTTTTCAAATGTCTATGAGAGCGAGTAGAACTTTTAATGAATGTTCATAATCGGTGGAAACAAGTGAATGCATAACAAACTGCGAAATATTTTGCAAATTAGGCAATTAGCAGACAAAGACACCTGAACGTTTAGAGCTGTAAACCATAGCACACTTGCTTCAAATAATCATTGTAATAAAGTTAAACTATCTTGCGTCCAATATTTAGGATATACGTGAGTGATTGAAGATAAAACCTATGCAGACGAAAAATTTACCAATGAAGTAACCCGTCTGAGAAATATGTATCTTTCCATAATAAATTAAGAAAAAATATCAAATGAATTTTTCAGTATAGTACAATGAAATAAGCGATAAATGCAAACGAATGAACACGTGTATATTTAGTTTTTTTTAATTTTGAAAACAAATTATCTTTCTAATACCCTTTTATTTCTTTTCAGTATTCATTTATGTTAGGATCAAGGTAAAAATGTATTACGGCTACAAACGTCAAAGGAAATTATTTTTCAATCTGGCTTTATTGAAAATTTTCCTTGATAATAAAACATTTCGACGATGACCTTGTTTTTGTGTTTAATATTCTTAGGTAGCTGAGGTTGCTTGCGTGACTAAATAAGTGTCATGTGTCGTAGAAATAATTTACTGTTATCAAAAGAACATTCGAATAATATTCACAGATATCATTTGAAAAACGAACTATTTTAGGCTTCAAAATAGACCCAATAAAACTAGAATCAGGGGCTATATATATATATATATATATATATATATATACTATATAGTTTTTGTTCAAATACAATTCTTTGAAGTTATATTCAAATGAAAATAAGTATTCATCTGCACAGTTATTTTATTCTTTAATTAGACGCAAGGGCTTTTCTTTTTTTAAAGTAGCCCTGGATTATAGCCTGCCTTAGTTTGAGGGTAAAGCATCATTTTGGATAGAGCTCCAGCATGTTTTGCTTCCTTTTAACTACATAAATCTAAACATGATAAAGTGAAATCACAATTTATGGAATTCCGGTTTGTAATTTTTTTTCTGTTCTAATAATGAAAACGGAAAACAGAAATGTGTTAGCTAATTGCAAATTTCAATTAAAGCAAAATTATTAATCATCCGCCTAATCAAATAATATGTTTTAAATAGTAAACTGATATAATTCCAGTAGGCATGTACAAAATTGCTCAATATTTCATTTCAAGTACGAATTAACTTTATTTATAAATATAAAGCATTTGAAAAATCTAAAAACACTAAATAAATTAAATATTCGACCATAATGCAAAACAAAATCATATTTATAATTTCATGTAGATATTTATTTAAAGCGCGATTAAAGTTAATGTGCCCTTTGCGGGCAATTTAAATTAAATTTATTTAATCTCCCTTTCTCGTTGTATGGTAATTTTATTTCTTGCCTTAAAATAGTGAAATGCTTATGAAGTTAACTTTTATTTATAAATGCTTATAAAATCTGTGTGGCATTATACTTGATACAATTAAAGCTACGCTTACGGCAACTAGCTTTTAATCTGCAATAATTATATCAATTTTAATTTCGACAATTCAGCTGAAGTCTTCTGAAGTTGGAAGAACATCCATAATTTAAAATTTCTCGAAAAGTAATTGAGACAGCCTTATTGAAAACTTAAATTTATTGAAAAAATTTCAATTTAAAATTAATGAACGTGTTAACGTTAAGATAATTGTAATTTTTTTTTCAACGAAATAAACCGTCGTCTTTTTATTAAATCGTATTTTACTTTTACGAATTTGTCCGTTTTTTCTTCAGTTCTTAGCAAAGATATTTAAGTTACATCACCCTAAGAATACCAACTAAACAAAAGTAATTCAGGAATTTTCTTTCTGTGTTCTTCCACGCAAACTCATCTATATAACACATCAGAATAATTAAACGTCTAGAAAGGACCAATATCTGTATTTAGTTTATGTTCAAAATTAAAATATAAAAGTTAAAGCCGAATTTATACAAGAAATGGTCTTACGGATTTTTGCTGCTGTTTTCTGAACCACGCGCTGACACAGACATCCGCTTAAATAGTACCGGATTTCTGATCTTTGCCATTCTTGTGCAACTTCGTTGCATGAATGTTCAACTACAGACCGAGGACACCCTAATTAATTGTAAAAAACGGGACATTAAAACAAGAGAATAAATAATAACAGGTAAATACTGTTTGTGTTATTTGATTGTGTTATTTAAATAAATTCTCTTTAAATGAAAATGTTTAAGCGGATACTTAGTAATTTAGATTAATAAATTTACTAGCTTTAAATGGTTTACATATAACGTATCCACGACTTTATTTTATAGGTGACCGATTAGAATACTTTGTACAATAATGATCTAATTGATTCTTATTTCCAATTATGTATTGTGTTCAGCTTCGAGCGAGAGGTTTACAAATACGAAAACATTGTCTTGAACACAATGAAATTCCATTTTGATGATTTCTTTTCACTTTTAAAAGACACCAAAGTGCATTTTTGTTAGTTTATTTGATATTTGCGCATGTGCCTCAATTCGTCAAAACCAATCTCTTTTACTACGAGGTAACAGTGACATTATCACCTCTTGCTTAAATCTTCATCATGGGTAAAACAAAATTCATACGAAATAGTTGATTAAAACAAAATCCATGATCTTCAAAAAAATATACCACATTCGATTGCTTCCATATAATTAACGAGATTCAAATTAGAAAATTTTTCTCCTAAAACGGAAAGTGAAATTTTTTGAATATATTGCTTACTTAAAAAGACTAGTTTTGAATAAATTTATTGGACTACTACTCTGCTTATAAATTAGTTATAAAACACGTTTTTATTTTGTTCTGCTTCTTGCTGCGTTTAGTCTTGGATTTGAAGTCTAAGCGAAGCAACAGTCAACGATATTTATAAAAAATATTCACATTTATGTTGGATATTCTTTCACGTCTCTTTAATACACATTTATTTGAGCAGAAAAGTTTAATTTTTTTATAGTAGATTTTTTACTTATGTGAAATCAACATCAAACTTGCTACATATATACACATAATTCAAGGAGATTGCACACTCCATTGGTGTTTATTCGTTTGACCAAGTACAATGCCTGTATGACGCAATCAAACGGCTCATATACGTGAAGCGCACAAACGCGACGCATATGTCTTTATTAAGACTTAGCTTATTAAACTAATTGCAATTCTAAATGAACTCATATTTATTAAAATACAATTTATTTTTGATAACTTCATCTCACATTTCCCTAGATAGTTTTGACTAGGGCATATTTAAAGCAGAAAAAACGATAAACACTACAAAATAGTACAAAGAATGTATTAAAGAAACCGAACGATATTAAGGAAAACTACAACAGTATTTAATAATAAATTAATAAATTAATTTTTTAAAGAGAATAATAAATAGTTATACATCAAGCGTAATATTAAGAAATGCATCAAGCAAGGATTTAATAAGTAAAATAAAGAAACCACATTTAAATCAGGTAATCCTCATATAGTAATTAGAAGTCAATATAACAAAATAAGAGGATCTGATTAAAAGTAATAGTCAAAGATTGTAATGAAAGTTAAATTATTATGAATTTAATGCAAAAATGCACTTATTACATGTAGATAGATGCTTAAAAATATATTCCACTATTAGAAATTAACCTGTTATTCACCTATTAAATGCGTTTTTTTAATAATATTTTATTGCCTATATAATTTTTACAATAGAAATTTGTCGCGGAAAACTCGACTATTTCGTATGTTACAATTGACTGTTCTATGTTGTCTGACGGACTCAAAAACAATATTAATGTTTATATAATGAATGATTACATTATATAATAGGTTTTCATATCCACCCGCAAAATGAAAATTATTTATATATTATTATTATTAATATTATTATATATTTATTCTATATAAAATAAGATATTTCAATTTTCATTTAACAACAATAAGTCAGAATTAAATGAAAATTAGTTGGGCGAACGGGTCATAACAATTACTTTAATCAGGTTTCCAACTTGATATAAACACCTGACCCATTATGTACATATATTTGTCAATATAAAGTAAGCATTATATAATGTAGAAAAGGCAACACAGCCAGTAGACCGATTTCGTCCTTATTGGAAACTCATCACGTAATATCCTTAATTTGCCGCGGACAGAACTCGAACCTGGGCACTTCTGCTTCGAAATCTGTTGCTCTGACCACGGAGCCAGCCTGCGCCACACTAAATATAATTCTCATTCATATACTATCTCATATTTTTTGGTCAGCCTTACTTTGGGTAGAGTCTATGTGGTACACTTTAAAACTCTGGTTCCAACAAATAATCACCAATCTGTCAATATAGAACAGGCACCAAAATACCAAAGGTAGTGGTATAGAATTGAACATCTATAAAAAATAATGAGCATTGGTTGCGCGGGCGGTGATAATAATTAATTGAATCAAGGTTGCGATCTTGATAAAAACACCTGATTAAATCGATCTCCTGGATGAATTGCGTTTTCTACACAATAAAACACTTTGTTGATACTGATAAATATATATATATATGCATAATGAGTCAGGTGTTTTTATCAAGCTCAAAACATTGATTAAAGTCAATTTTATCACCTCCCGCGCAATCAACGTGACTTTATTTATATAAATGTTCATTTTAAAACAACTTGTCCATAAAATGTGGCATTTTTTCTACAATAACCGACCAAGAATTATGAGTTGGAACATTGGGTCTAAATGGATGCCATATAAGCTCCACCTAAAGGAAAGGCTAACCGAGAAACATTAGTTAGTATATAACTTAAAATTTCGTATAGTATGCGGCAGGATGACACAGTATTAAATCAACAGATTCCGAAGGAGAGGTGCCCAGGTTTCATCCATGTCCACGGCAAATTCTTGACAGAACATGATGAGTTACCAGTAGGGACGAAACTGGTCTACTGGACGAAATGCTTTTTCTTCACTATACAATTCTTAATTTATACTGACAAATTTATGCACATAATTGGTCAGGTACTTATATCAATATCGCAATCCTGTTTAGTCAGAATTTTGTTTTGATCTCTCTATAAGCAAATAATGTAACAATTGTAAAATATTTTCATAGACTACGGTATTTTGTATTCCTTAAAGCTGATTATTTACATATTGAGGCAAAGCCCTAAACGATGTAAAACTTAAGTAATTCTACAGATTAAAACACAGTTTATCATCGATAATCGGTTTAAATGAACATGGGTACTTACTCCACGGACACTCGGTCCTCTTGACCACATATTTCTGACAACGACAATTCTTTACACGATAGTGCAACAATTCATTAACTTGTTTGCCATCTGTTCGTTGATGTCGTTTTCGCCTTTGCCAGAACTTGACAATTTTCTGTGGCATACTTTGGCTCTCGTAGGTGTTTAAGAATTTGTCAGGATGTGGGCATTCAACTCGTCGATGAGTCACCTTGGTAACTGCAACACACGCTCCATCTTTAAGACGCATACTGGTCCGGTAGAGTAAGAGGTGCTGGCCATCAGTTGCACATTTCCGATTCATACGCACTCTGCTTGAACAACCTGAAGACACCATTAAAAATATATTTATTTTATCCTTTTTACTGGATGAATGTATTTTGGAAGCGTAATTTATTAGGCATTATACGATAAATTAAAATTAAATTTATTCCTTATAATTACATTTTTTATTAGTTAGCACCATTGGACGTTTAGAGAAAAAAACAATGTTTATGCAGTCAGTGCGAGTAAAAACATCACAATCAGTACAATTTAAAGGAGACACAATTTTAGCTTTTAAACATGGTAAGTTGATTCTGTGTTGTTTTCCATCGTGATATCTGACATAATTTTATTTAAAAGACAACACAACAACAAAAACTTATGTCAGAATCAAATTAAGTCATCTCAGAATATAAAAAACCGCATCTAAGTCAAAAGAAAAAAGCATAAACATTAGCACAATCTTGGAAATCTGAACTCAACCAGCCAACTTATTTTCATAAACTTTGAGTTCTAATTCGTACTATCAACTTAAACCCATGATATTTGCAAATGAAAGTATTTACCACTACTTAAGATAGATATATGCGCCAGGTAATATTTATCTGTTTTTAAAACAGTTTTTGCCTAAAATCAGACTTCTATAACATCCCAACATAGTTTTTGTTTCCTTCATTTTAGACAAATTATCTATTTGTGCTGGAGATATCAGTTTGTAAGGATCGCCGATTAGAAAACAGACGACGGGTGGTTTAATAAAATTATCACACAAAGAATTTTAAGTAAACAATATTGTGAATTATTGTTAAAAATCTATTTCAACGATAAAGGTATATATTTGGAAATATTTCATTATACTGTTACATATTCACTTAATAAATTGGACAATATTTTACGCAAGAATTCACGTGATTATTTTACGGAGATGTAGGTATATTTTATCAATGTCAAAATAAAGGCAGATTAATTATTCATTTTTTGACAATCGGGAACTATGCCGGTAAACAGTTATGTTTGACGAGTGGCGATATCCTACCACTGATACAAAATTAAAGCTTAATCCCACATATCAAATTTCATCTCCCGGCATTAATAACCAGTAGAAGAAAATACCGCTTCTCAAAATGTAACTTACCACATATCAAAGTAAACTTTAAATTCCTTGCAAAGAGGACTATGAAATTGGGGGTGTAATATGAATTGTCTTCCTTATCAAAATCCAATTTATTTATATGCCCTTATTTACATTAAATTCAATATTTCTCTCTCCTAAACTTAACTGGACGCATATTTCCGTCAGCACTCATTTGGTTATCATCCTTGAATTGCATTTTATACACTCCTGTTATATTTAACAGCTTTTTTTCCCCATTTAGTTAGGACATTTAGTGACACGGATAGAGGACTATTTTTTTCCATTTTTCTTATAAATTATCTCGACATTAACAGATTTAACATTCAGATTAGTTTAGCGTCAAGTATCATTATATATCTAAGACTTTTCTTCATTCTATCATTTTAACCTACCTTATCTTATGATTAAATTTACTTATTAAGATCATCACCGCAATTTGCGCTAGCTTAAGGGGCAGCCATTAATAATAAACATTTCTTACTTTATTGCCCATAATGCTTTTCAGGAACGGAAGTTTGAAACTAGTTTTAGAAACAGAAAACCATAATTATGATATAAATAAGAGACTGAACATAGAAAAGCAATTAGTATATACAAACAATTTACCAGATATCATGCAATACAAAATAAACAACAGAATGATAAATTTATATTTACCATCCAATCTATCTATAAATATGTATATATATATATATATATATATATATATATATATATATATATATATATATATATATATATAATTCAATCTTTGCATTTCTAAGTCAAATCTAAATTGCTTTATCGAGAAATATCGATATAAATACCATTTTGATCTCTTCAATGAGGGTTCCGTCCGACCAACTGTTAAGATTATATATATATATATATATATATATATATATATATATATATATATATATGTATATATATATATAAATATATATTGTGCAATAGAATAACCAGAACGACTTCATCCCAAATGGCACTCATAGGTAATTGGGAGAATTGCTGCTGTCGGTATTTCAATCTGGGGAATGCGATGCAGTCGCACAACCCATTCCCTACCGCACAAAACGCGCGCAGTGCACACGATAATCAGTTTAATAGACATTTATTTTTAAGTTGATCTCCGATTCAGTTGAGACATGCAGGATATTGCTGCGAACCTAAAGATCCAACTAACCACCTCCAATATGTGTCAATCGGATGGGCACGATTTCACCGGATGGATCGTGATATTAAATTAGAACAAAATTTCATAATTTAACTAAACATGCACCGCCAGTGTAAACTAAACTTTGCATAAATTAGTAAATGCAAATCGTCGACTTGAGCGGGTTTGACTTTATCAGCCACTCATCGGTAGTTTCGAGAATTGTCGCGGGTGAATTTTAAGTCCGGGGCATTTGGTATAGAGTTTCGCAAATGATGTCTAAACCAGCATATTGCACACATGTTTCTGTTCTATAATAACTTATTATTTTTACTTTACTCATTTTTCAAAAATATACCTATGCACATTCGAAACGGAATAAACACTGCAGCAGATGCTAGGTGCAATTTACCTACCAGACAGGTCTTGACCTCATTGAGCAATAATAAGCAGTATTTAGGACCACTACAATGACGACATAGACTTCCAAACATTTTGACTAGATTCAAGTGTTTGCATCCGCTGTTTTCAATTAGACACCGAATATTTCGAGTTCCGATTCGGAGGCCTTTTCGAACGGAAAGCACGTCCCTCAAACAAGTTGACAATTAATATGTCGAGTGGTAAATTTTGTTTAATTTTTTTAAAATTTATATTGTTTGCTAGATGTCTTTAGCGTTTTACTTGAAAGAGATGACGACTTCTCAATTTTTTTCTGTTGCGATAATAATTTTCATAATCTTTAGCTTAAAATCGTATGTCTTATATGAATTTCCCAAAGGATTCGGCAAATTCCTGTTATTGGCTGCATTCCCATTGTGTGTACGACGTTTGATTCAGGTAGGACTAGTAGGTGCGATGGCTGAATGTAAGAGATTTAAATAAATGGTTTATTTGAACTAAAAACCCAGAGAAACTATAATACATTTGTGGATATACACGTTGAAGGAAAACTATATTACAATATGTTAACTAGAAATTTCATTTATACTTAACGAATATTTTGTGCTATGCCAGACTAAAATATAACATATTATTTACTTATAGATCGCGCGAGTAGAGATTTGAAACAAAGATTAAAGTTTTGCGCAAAGAAATGTCGCTCAAATTATTAAAAATTTCCAAATCCCTCTATATCAAACAACAATGCTGACTGCGCATCACAAATAATAGTAATAATAATAACGTGTCCACATATATTCGAGCTCAGTGGTGAGAGCACCAGTTTCCGAAGCAGACGTGCCAAGGTTCGAGCCCTGTCCGCGGCAAATTCTGGCCAGTAGGTGATGAGTTAACAATAAGGACGAAACCGGTCTACTGGATGAATTGCCTTTTTTACGATATTCAATTCTTAGTTTATACGGACATATTTAAGTAATTAATGGTTAAGGTGATTTTATCAAGATCACAAACTTGATTGCTGTACAAACGACATTATTAACGTTAATGTCGACGCTTATAATGGAACATTTAGAAAAGCTATTAATACTTTCCTTAGTTGTAACAAGTTGGATACAATGCACGTCAGATTATTGTGGCTTTACAAACAAACTAAGGTAAACGCACGCAAACGCCAAAACAGCAAATGTCTGGTTAAATCTCAATTAATTTACGCAAGAGTAACCAAATCACCCTACTCGTACAAATACATATACGCACTCACTTTTCGACAAATGGTTAAACAGAAAACCCGTCATAACTATTAAAACCATTTTTGCGTGCTTCAGATAAGCACGAATTTCGTTATATTTAACAAGTCGCACAACAAGGCAAAAGTCCCGACAGTCACACGTACAGACACGTTTCAGAATTCAATGGTCATCTTCGGAACGCAACAGTAAATGGACTAACGAGGATCCAACAGCAATGCGCATAAAAAGAAAATAAAATAAGGCATTTGGCTCTCATGACTGCTCTAAATAAATAAAAACAAATCTCAGTATCAAGCTTGTCAGTACTAGCTCAGTCAAATGAAAACTCGCAACGAACCTAGTTTGAGGAATGAATTTTTGTTATTAATTTGAACAAAATTAATTGGCGTTCAAAGACAGATTACTCTAGTATTTCTAAAAAACCCAAAATCGATTCACATATTAATAATTATTTAAATCAAATTTAGTTATTCGTCTGCAGATCCGAAGTTTAATTATTTATTTATTTAAATGTTCTTTAATTTAAATATCTATAATAGAAAAGTGGCTACACAGTCGCGTTGTGCTGATCAGAATTGTAATAAGAGCAATTTAAGCTGAAATAACGTGCTGGCTGGGTTTGGATTGAAATACTTTATGAGCTACAATTTATTGTACTTTTAAATACATAATAACCAATATATTATATACATTTATTTTTTTTAAATGAAGCTTTTTGTTTTTGCACACAGGAAGGGTACAATGTATTTATTTATTTGACAGTTTATTATTATATATATATATATATATATATATATATATATATTCCGAAGATCTAACCAGAGATTCGAAATAGGTACCCCTTTAAGAAAAAGCTGACTAAAATAGTTGTGAATTTTACAGTTTTTTGCAGTGTGTTGCTGATATATACCGGTTGGAGGTTTTATTTCAGGATTTCTCAATGAGAGCGAAACTTTTATGCTGGATTACACAACTTTGTCAACTGATGCAATTTTCTTGTATATACTAGCATCCAATATATAATCAATATTCTACCATCACTATTTTTATTCAATATATATATATGTATATATATATATATATTATATTAATATATATATATATATATATTATATTCAATATATATGTATATGTATATATTCTGATATATATGACTAAATTGCTTTAATGCTACTTAAATACATAATGTTGGTATATTCTAAACTAACAAAAACGGGAGTGTGAAATTCATCTAAAAATTTAGAAATTCTCGTAATTGAATACTTCTCAGTCATAACCAAAATTAATGAAGGTACAGGTAAAATCCTTATGCGTTTGGCTTCTAATAATACCGCTCATTCTGTTGGCCATGGGAAATTTCAATTTTATACAAAGTTATGTCAGCTGAACACCCGCTAGTGTATTATCCTACCTAAATATCATTGTATCATCGACACGTTTTTATCCAATATTTTTGTGACAAAATTTTACCATAAAGGAATGCTAAATAAGAACAAAATTTAAACTGTTATATAGACTGCATTTTATAAATTTATTTTAATTTTAGACTTACACAAAAATATAAGTAACCATATCCTATACTAATCAATTTATTATATATACAACGAAAGTATCGGGATTAAAATGTTTTTGCCAACTAGCTAACTATTCTAATCAAAATTTAATGCGTTCTAATTGAAACATTTTAACGTTTATGTCAGATATTTCGAGACATTTATCTAAAGTAAACATATTGGGAGTGTGTGGGACGAACATTTGGAAGTATCAAATTTTTAAGTGACAGTGATAAAATGAATATGTTTTCTTAAAGCGATGTCCGTTAGTAGCTATTTATTTGCTACACAGTAGATTTTATTCAGTTTTGTTTAGAATGCCATCCGTAAACGCATACTAGTATACCCTACATCTGGTTGTTTATAATCGATAATATTTATTAGCTTTTAAAGACAAAACTAAGCCCTCAAGTTTCGAAAATGCCAACCTTTATTTGATTGTTTAACCTTGTTTTCTTACCTCAAAAGTTATTGCAAAGCAATAGGTGCATTTTTTAAATTATTTTCAAGTTTTGTTTTAAACATATTAGGTAAATGTTCCTGGCCCATAAAACAATTTAAGGATGACTGTCCATGAAGACTAACATGCAAATTTAGTGATTTTTTCTTAAATTATATGTGTTTAGGTGGGTCGACAAAATCTGCTTCTGATACTTTAATATAATAGAATTTAATGTTATTTAACACCGACCTTGCAACATGGTTTTAACTCACATTCGAGCATTTATTGACGAGTGGTGGACACTGGGATTCACATGAATGGAAGTTTAATCTGAATGTAGCACGTAATTATTCAGAATTTAACCACACATTTCCTTAATTGTGAACCTTTTAATGTAGCGAGAGGTAGATTGTGATTTCTGGAACAATGTACATAAAAGTTCATACACAATATTTAAAACATTTTAATGTTCAAAGTGGTGAATTTCACAGTAAAAGATAGAAAATTGAGCACACACTAATTTATGGTGAATATGAACTTAAAAGGGTATTTCAATAGATGTTAACAATTTTAGCAATAAAAGAAGTCAAAAACATATCGCCACTAAGATCGCATCGTTTAAAGGTACATAAATGATTGTATGGTCTAAACGTTAACAATAATCATTTCAAAAACATGATTTCTAAATCTCTTAAAACATCGTTGTACACATGTGTTAGTTTAAGCAAATAATTACATCTTTTCGTTTTCAATGGAAAAGCCATCTGTATTCCACCTTTAACTTTAAACTGACCTGTTAAATAGCTGATGCCACTTAATATATTAATGCGAAATATTTGGATATGAACAGAGATTGTGGGAAAAATAACACCAATCTGAACTATTTAGCCGTAAATCAAACGTTCTAAATTCAATGACGTTAAGAAATGATTAATTTGAAGTTTTATTTGAAAAAAGATAATTTATAGACAGGAAATGGTTTTTTAAAACAGGATCTGTTGAAATTTTATGAGTTTTGTTTCCACCTTTTTATATCGTCCTCAGAATACCATAGAATATCGACAGACACACATCCGAATTAAATTTTACGGCACATCTAAAAGCAGAATTCTTTAGAAGAACGTTTTGAGTGACTTTGAAAAGGCTTTGGTATAGAGCACAAGAGCTAAATTAGGTCACTTTACTTACAACAGGGTTCTCTGATGCGATCAATCTCAACTGGTTTACAGATTGGGGTTCCTTTAGACGTCTGCTTAACAATACTGAGTGCGAGCACCTGAATAATTCGAAAGCAGCGGTCGTCACATTGACCTTCGCTTAAACAGTGTTTCGGGCACTGCGTGAGTATGCGCTGACGCAGTTTTGGATTTCCATGATAAGATGGCAGTTTGAGCCCGTCAACTGTTGACCAGCGACATGTGCACGGCTCCTGTATGATGCGTGTCTTCGGAAGTGTGCACGAACAGCCGACACGTTGCGGTTCTGTTATAAGTATCTGACGGAAAACAGGACGCATCTGAAGCACATTTTGTCCACCTGGCATTTGATGAGCATCCATTGAACTGGTGCAACCTTTGATCACACGAATTTGACGTCTCCTTCCACAGTCTGTACATAAAAGGTATTATTTTAACGTTGATGATATTAAATGAGATAATAATTAAAAAGTACTTATCTGATAAATATTATAGAGCGAAAATTGCCATAATTTCACTTGTTCGCTCTTAAGTCGTATACACTAGGCACGTGTAAGTTGCTGAAACCAAGGAAAATCGTAAACATAATAGTTTGTTAGTATAATTGCGTCAATATATTATCAGAAAACTTATGAAGAACACTGCATTGGCGTGTAACTCTGATTATTTGTCGCAAGATAACCATGCATATATTTCGTGATATATTGTAGAATAAAAATAAAGGTTAGTTGTCTTATTGCTAGGAGAAAGGCAATACCACAAATTCTCCCATAAATAAAATCCTTAAAGCCTACAAGAAATTATTAAATTCACGTAATGCGTGTTGTTTTAGCGATATATTTCGTAGGTACTTTCACGAACTCATGTAAGAAAAAATTAAACTTTATTTTAGGATCAATGAACTGAAGGTATTCATCATACTTAGTAAATACTGTTGATATGAATTCTATTGAATTAAGGAAATTTCTCTTGGATTTTGGCAAATCAACGAGGTAGCAAGCAAGTATGTTATGCCTATTCTTCATTGTGTACATGCTAATTGTGTTTGAAGAAAATGAAATTATACAAGCGTGGGATAAACTTACAAAAAGTACCATGTGTCAGGTGTGAATACCACATAATAGTGCGTCAGCCAAAGCTATTTATAATGGAACTCTAAAAGTTAATATAATTGCGGTTTACTGACACACATTTATTTTCATTTTAGTAAAAAAAACAGAAGACCTTCTATGACCAAGAGATGGTCCTTCTAGATTGGCGCCTGACCAGGGACTCGAAAGCTGAAGCACTGGAGAAATCCTTCCATAAATTGAGAGAAAAAACACGCAAATGAAATTTAACAATGATTCCAAATTAAGTTTTCAAATTTCATTCCAAAATATATCCTACGTCAACGGATATTTGCTATCGTTTTATATTTGTAATTTCAAATTAGCACTGAAACGAAATGAGATAAAATTCTAATAGAAAGAACGTTTAGAAGAAATTAAATTACATTTTGAACAAACGGTGTTGGATATAAAATTATGCTTATTAAGCAAAATTAACAGCCGGTATAATAAATTAAATAGTAAGGCCAGACAACGTTATTTGATACTTTAAAATAAATTATACAAATCTTTTTGTAGAAACTCACCAGTTTTATGCTTTTGGATTTGTATTACCTTCTCGCAATGTCCAGACGGTCGCTGAATAAATTTCACCGATTTGAAAATGACTCTCCCAGAAAGGCGGTCACATTTAATATAGCTGTTACCTTTTGGACATTCTGTTACAAACGAAAAAGTTTATAAATATACGATATGCATTTTTTGGCTTTCATTTAACTATGGATAATTTTTTAAATTTTCTGTTAATCTAAATATAAGAAAGCAATTCACTACTTTTTATATAATAACTAAGATTTGATATTTCCTCATCAGTAAACTAAAAGAAAACCCATCTTGACCACCGATAGATTTCAATTTAAATACTGTTTGTTGCGAAGAACTAACATATATGCAAGTATGTATTAGGTGTTGCAAACCTAGTAAAAAATTAGTTCAGTTGTGACCAGAAGGATAAAC
>JAQBSW010001526.1:0-130625 GCA_029291075.1 Eudiplozoon nipponicum
ATTCTAATTCTAATTCTAATTCTAATTCTAATTCTAATTCTAATTCTAATTCTAATTCTAATTCTAATTCTAATTCTAATTCTAATTCTGATTCTAATTCTAATTCTAATTCTAATTCTAATTCTAATTCTAATTCTAATTCTAATTCTAATTCTAATTCTAATTCTAATTCTAATTCTAATTCTAATTCTAATTCTAATTCTAATTCTAATTCTAATTCTAATTCTAATTCTAATTCTAATTCTAATTCTAATTCTAATTCTAATTCTAATTCTAATTCTAATTCTAATTCTAATTCTAATTCTAATTCTAATTCTAATTCTAATTCTAATTCTAATTCTAATTCTAATTCTAATTCTAATTCTAATTCTAATTCTAATTCTAATTCTAATTCTAATTCTAATTCTAATTCTAATTCTAATTCTAATTCTAATTCTAATTCTAATTCTAATTCTAATTCTAATTCTAATTCTAATTCTAATTCTAATTCTAATTCTAATTCTAATTCTAATTCTAATTCTAATTCTAATTCTAATTCTAATTCTAATTCTAATTCTAATTCTAATTCTAATTCTAATTCTAATTCTAATTCTAATTCTAATTCTAATTCTAATTCTAATTCTAATTCTAATTCTAATTCTAATTCTAATTCTAATTCTAATTCTAATTCTAATTCTAATTCTAATTCTAATTCTAATTCTAATTCTAATTCTAATTCTAATTCTAATTCTAATTCTAATTCTAATTCTAATTCTAATTCTAATTCTAATTCTAATTCTAATTCTAATTCTAATTCTAATTCTAATTCTAATTCTAATTCTAATTCTAATTCTAATTCTAATTCTAATTCTAATTCTAATTCTAATTCTAATTCTAATTCTAATTCTAATTCTAATTCTAATTCTAATTCTAATTCTAATTCTAATTCTAATTCTAATTCTAATTCTAATTCTAATTCTAATTCTAATTCTAATTCTAATTCTAATTCTAATTCTAATTCTAATTCTAATTCTAATTCTAATTCTAATTCTAATTCTAATTCTAATTCTAATTCTAATTCTAATTCTAATTCTAATTCTAATTCTAATTCTAATTCTAATTCTAATTCTAATTCTAATTCTAATTCTAATTCTAATTCTAATTCTAATTCTAATTCTAATTCTAATTCTAATTCTAATTCTAATTCTAATTCTAATTCTAATTCTAATTCTAATTCTAATTCTAATTCTAATTCTAATTCTAATTCTAATTCTAATTCTAATTCTAATTCTAATTCTAATTCTAATTCTAATTCTAATTCTAATTCTAATTCTAATTCTAATTCTAATTCTAATTCTAATTCTAATTCTAATTCTAATTCTAATTCTAATTCTAATTCTAATTCTAATTCTAATTCTAATTCTAATTCTAATTCTAATTCTAATTCTAATTCTAATTCTAATTCTAATTCTAATTCTAATTCTAATTCTAATTCTAATTCTAATTCTAATTCTAATTCTAATTCTAATTCTAATTCTAATTCTAATTCTAATTCTAATTCTAATTCTAATTCTAATTCTAATTCTAATTCTAATTCTAATTCTAATTCTAATTCTAATTCTAATTCTAATTCTAATTCTAATTCTAATTCTAATTCTAATTCTAATTCTAATTCTAATTCTAATTCTAATTCTAATTCTAATTCTAATTCTAATTCTAATTCTAATTCTAATTCTAATTCTAATTCTAATTCTAATTCTAATTCTAATTCTAATTCTAATTCTAATTCTAATTCTAATTCTAATTCTAATTCTAATTCTAATTCTAATTCTAATTCTAATTCTAATTCTAATTCTAATTCTAATTCTAATTCTAATTCTAATTCTAATTCTAATTCTAATTCTAATTCTAATTCTAATTCTAATTCTAATTCTAATTCTAATTCTAATTCTAATTCTAATTCTAATTCTAATTCTAATTCTAATTCTAATTCTAATTCTAATTCTAATTCTAATTCTAATTCTAATTCTAATTCTAATTCTAATTCTAATTCTAATTCTAATTCTAATTCTAATTCTAATTCTAATTCTAATTCTAATTCTAATTCTAATTCTAATTCTAATTCTAATTCTAATTCTAATTCTAATTCTAATTCTAATTCTAATTCTAATTCTAATTCTAATTCTAATTCTAATTCTAATTCTAATTCTAATTCTAATTCTAATTCTAATTCTAATTCTAATTCTAATTCTAATTCTAATTCTAATTCTAATTCTAATTCTAATTCTAATTCTAATTCTAATTCTAATTCTAATTCTAATTCTAATTCTAATTCTAATTCTAATTCTAATTCTAATTCTAATTCTAATTCTAATTCTATTCTATTCTAATTCTAATTCTAATTCTAATTCTAATTCTAATTCTAATTCTAATTCTAATTCTAATTCTAATTCTAATTCTAATTCTAATTCTAATTCTAATTCTAATTCTAATTCTAATTCTAATTCTAATTCTAATTCTAATTCTAATTCTAATTCTAATTCTAATTCTAATTCTAATTCTAATTCTAATTCTAATTCTAATTCTAATTCTAATTCTAATTCTAATTCTAATTCTAATTCTAATTCTAATTCTAATTCTAATTCTAATTCTAATTCTAATTCTAATTCTAATTCTAATTCTAATTCTAATTCTAATTCTAATTCTAATTCTAATTCTAATTCTAATTCTATTCTTATTCTAATTCTAATTCTAATTCTAATTCTAATTCTAATTCTAATTCTAATTCTAATTCTAATTCTAATTCTAATTCTAATTCTAATTCTAATTCTAATTCTAATTCTAATTCTAATTCTAATTCTAATTCTAATTCTAATTCTAATTCTAATTCTAATTCTAATTCTAATTCTAATTCTAATTCTAATTCTAATTCTAATTCTGATTCTAATTCTAATTCTAATTCTAATTCTAATTCTAATTCTAATTCTAATTCTAATTCTAATTCTAATTCTAATTCTAATTCTAATTCTAATTCTAATTCTAATTCTAATTCTAATTCTAATTCTAATTCTAATTCTAATTCTAATTCTAATTCTAATTCTAATTCTAATTCTAATTCTAATTCTAATTCTAATTCTAATTCTAATTCTAATTCTTATTCTAATTCTAATTCTAATTCTAATTCTAATTCTAATTCTAATTCTAATTCTAATTCTAATTCTAATTCTAATTCTAATTCTAATTCTAATTCTAATTCTAATTCTAATTCTAATTCTAATTCTAATTCTAATTCTAATTCTAATTCTAATTCTAATTCTAATTCTAATTCTAATTCTAATTCTAATTCTAATTCTAATTCTAATTCTAATTCTAATTCTAATTCTATTCTAATTCTATTCTATTCTAATTCTAATTCTAATTCTATTCTAATTCTATTCTATTCTAATTCTATTCTAATTCTAATTCTAATTCTATTCTAATTCTATTCTAATTCTAATTCTATTCTAATTCTATTCTATTCTAATTCTATTCTATTCTAATTCTAATTCTAATTCTAATTCTAATTCTAATTCTAATTCTAATTCTAATTCTCATTCTAATTCTAATTCTAATTCTAATTCTAATTCTAATTCTAATTCTAATTCTAATTCTAATTCTAATTCTAATTCTAATTCTAATTCTAATTCTAATTCTATTCTATTCTAATTCTAATTCTAATTCTAATTCTAATTCTAATTCTAATTCTAATTCTAATTCTTATTCTTATTCTAATTCTAATTCTAATTCTAATTCTAATTCTAATTCTAATTCTAATTCTAATTCTAATTCTAATTCTAATTCTAATTCTAATTCTAATTCTAATTCTAATTCTAATTCTAATTCTAATTCTAATTCTAATTCTAATTCTAATTCTAATTCTAATTCTAATTCTAATTCTAATTCTAATTCTAATTCTAATTCTAATTCTAATTCTAATTCTAATTCTAATTCTAATTCTAATTCTAATTCTAATTCTAATTCTAATTCTAATTCTAATTCTAATTCTAATTCTAATTCTAATTCTAATTCTAATTCTAATTCTAATTCTAATTCTAATTCTAATTCTAATTCTAATTCTAATTCTAATTCTAATTCTAATTCTAATTCTAATTCTAATTCTAATTCTAATTCTAATTCTAATTCTAATTCTAATTCTAATTCTAATTCTAATTCTAATTCTAATTCTAATTCTAATTCTAATTCTAATTCTAATTCTAATTCTAATTCTAATTCTAATTCTAATTCTAATTCTAATTCTAATTCTAATTCTAATTCTAATTCTAATTCTAATTCTAATTCTAATTCTAATTCTAATTCTAATTCTAATTCTAATTCTAATTCTAATTCTAATTCTAATTCTAATTCTAATTCTAATTCTAATTCTAATTCTAATTCTAATTCTAATTCTAATTCTAATTCTAATTCTAATTCTAATTCTAATTCTAATTCTAATTCTAATTCTAATTCTAATTCTAATTCTAATTCTAATTCTAATTCTAATTCTAATTCTAATTCTAATTCTAATTCTAATTCTAATTCTAATTCTAATTCTAATTCTAATTCTAATTCTAATTCTAATTCTAATTCTAATTCTAATTCTAATTCTAATTCTAATTCTAATTCTAATTCTAATTCTAATTCTAATTCTAATTCTAATTCTAATTCTAATTCTAATTCTAATTCTAATTCTAATTCTAATTCTAATTCTAATTCTAATTCTAATTCTAATTCTAATTCTAATTCTAATTCTAATTCTAATTCTAATTCTAATTCTAATTCTAATTCTAATTCTAATTCTAATTCTAATTCTAATTCTAATTCTAATTCTAATTCTAATTCTAATTCTAATTCTAATTCTAATTCTAATTCTAATTCTAATTCTAATTCTAATTCTAATTCTAATTCTAATTCTAATTCTAATTCTAATTCTAATTCTAATTCTAATTCTAATTCTAATTCTAATTCTAATTCTAATTCTAATTCTAATTCTAATTCTAATTCTAATTCTAATTCTAATTCTAATTCTAATTCTAATTCTAATTCTAATTCTAATTCTAATTCTAATTCTAATTCTAATTCTAATTCTAATTCTAATTCTAATTCTAATTCTAATTCTAATTCTAATTCTAATTCTAATTCTAATTCTAATTCTAATTCTAATTCTAATTCTAATTCTAATTCTAATTCTAATTCTAATTCTAATTCTAATTCTAATTCTAATTCTAATTCTAATTCTAATTCTAATTCTAATTCTAATTCTAATTCTAATTCTAATTCTAATTCTAATTCTAATTCTAATTCTAATTCTAATTCTAATTCTAATTCTAATTCTAATTCTAATTCTAATTCTAATTCTAATTCTAATTCTAATTCTAATTCTAATTCTAATTCTAATTCTAATTCTAATTCTAATTCTAATTCTAATTCTAATTCTAATTCTAATTCTAATTCTAATTCTAATTCTAATTCTAATTCTAATTCTAATTCTAATTCTAATTCTAATTCTAATTCTAATTCTAATTCTAATTCTAATTCTAATTCTAATTCTAATTCTAATTCTAATTCTAATTCTAATTCTAATTCTAATTCTAATTCTAATTCTAATTCTAATTCTAATTCTAATTCTAATTCTAATTCTAATTCTAATTCTAATTCTAATTCTAATTCTAATTCTAATTCTAATTCTAATTCTAATTCTAATTCTAATTCTAATTCTAATTCTAATTCTAATTCTAATTCTAATTCTAATTCTAATTCTAATTCTAATTCTAATTCTAATTCTAATTCTAATTCTAATTCTAATTCTAATTCTAATTCTAATTCTAATTCTAATTCTAATTCTAATTCTAATTCTAATTCTAATTCTAATTCTAATTCTAATTCTAATTCTAATTCTAATTCTAATTCTAATTCTAATTCTAATTCTAATTCTAATTCTAATTCTAATTCTAATTCTAATTCTAATTCTAATTCTAATTCTAATTCTAATTCTAATTCTAATTCTAATTCTAATTCTAATTCTAATTCTAATTCTAATTCTAATTCTAATTCTAATTCTAATTCTAATTCTAATTCTAATTCTAATTCTAATTCTAATTCTAATTCTAATTCTAATTCTAATTCTAATTCTAATTCTAATTCTAATTCTAATTCTAATTCTAATTCTAATTCTAATTCTAATTCTAATTCTAATTCTAATTCTAATTCTAATTCTAATTCTAATTCTAATTCTAATTCTAATTCTAATTCTAATTCTAATTCTAATTCTAATTCTAATTCTAATTCTAATTCTAATTCTAATTCTAATTCTAATTCTAATTCTAATTCTAATTCTAATTCTAATTCTAATTCTAATTCTAATTCTAATTCTAATTCTAATTCTAATTCTAATTCTAATTCTAATTCTAATTCTAATTCTAATTCTAATTCTAATTCTAATTCTAATTCTAATTCTAATTCTAATTCTAATTCTAATTCTAATTCTAATTCTAATTCTAATTCTAATTCTAATTCTAATTCTAATTCTAATTCTAATTCTAATTCTAATTCTAATTCTAATTCTAATTCTAATTCTAATTCTAATTCTAATTCTAATTCTAATTCTAATTCTAATTCTAATTCTAATTCTAATTCTAATTCTAATTCTAATTCTAATTCTAATTCTAATTCTAATTCTAATTCTAATTCTAATTCTAATTCTAATTCTAATTCTAATTCTAATTCTAATTCTAATTCTAATTCTAATTCTAATTCTAATTCTAATTCTAATTCTAATTCTAATTCTAATTCTAATTCTAATTCTAATTCTAATTCTAATTCTAATTCTAATTCTAATTCTAATTCTAATTCTAATTCTAATTCTAATTCTAATTCTAATTCTAATTCTAATTCTAATTCTAATTCTAATTCTAATTCTAATTCTAATTCTAATTCTAATTCTAATTCTAATTCTAATTCTAATTCTAATTCTAATTCTAATTCTAATTCTAATTCTAATTCTAATTCTAATTCTAATTCTAATTCTAATTCTAATTCTAATTCTAATTCTAATTCTAATTCTAATTCTAATTCTAATTCTAATTCTAATTCTAATTCTAATTCTAATTCTAATTCTAATTCTAATTCTAATTCTAATTCTAATTCTAATTCTAATTCTAATTCTAATTCTAATTCTAATTCTAATTCTAATTCTAATTCTAATTCTAATTCTAATTCTAATTCTAATTCTAATTCTAATTCTAATTCTAATTCTAATTCTAATTCTAATTCTAATTCTAATTCTAATTCTAATTCTAATTCTAATTCTAATTCTAATTCTAATTCTAATTCTAATTCTAATTCTAATTCTAATTCTAATTCTAATTCTAATTCTAATTCTAATTCTAATTCTAATTCTAATTCTAATTCTAATTCTAATTCTAATTCTAATTCTAATTCTAATTCTAATTCTAATTCTAATTCTAATTCTAATTCTAATTCTAATTCTAATTCTAATTCTAATTCTAATTCTAATTCTAATTCTAATTCTAATTCTAATTCTAATTCTAATTCTAATTCTAATTCTAATTCTAATTCTAATTCTAATTCTAATTCTAATTCTAATTCTAATTCTAATTCTAATTCTAATTCTAATTCTAATTCTAATTCTAATTCTAATTCTAATTCTAATTCTAATTCTAATTCTAATTCTAATTCTAATTCTAATTCTAATTCTAATTCTAATTCTAATTCTAATTCTAATTCTAATTCTAATTCTAATTCTAATTCTAATTCTAATTCTAATTCTAATTCTAATTCTAATTCTAATTCTAATTCTAATTCTAATTCTAATTCTAATTCTAATTCTAATTCTAATTCTAATTCTAATTCTAATTCTAATTCTAATTCTAATTCTAATTCTAATTCTAATTCTAATTCTAATTCTAATTCTAATTCTAATTCTAATTCTAATTCTAATTCTAATTCTAATTCTAATTCTAATTCTAATTCTAATTCTAATTCTAATTCTAATTCTAATTCTAATTCTAATTCTAATTCTAATTCTAATTCTAATTCTAATTCTAATTCTAATTCTAATTCTAATTCTAATTCTAATTCTAATTCTAATTCTAATTCTAATTCTAATTCTAATTCTAATTCTAATTCTAATTCTAATTCTAATTCTAATTCTAATTCTAATTCTAATTCTAATTCTAATTCTAATTCTAATTCTAATTCTAATTCTAATTCTAATTCTAATTCTAATTCTAATTCTAATTCTAATTCTAATTCTAATTCTAATTCTAATTCTAATTCTAATTCTAATTCTAATTCTAATTCTAATTCTAATTCTAATTCTAATTCTAATTCTAATTCTAATTCTAATTCTAATTCTAATTCTAATTCTAATTCTAATTCTAATTCTAATTCTAATTCTAATTCTAATTCTAATTCTAATTCTAATTCTAATTCTAATTCTAATTCTAATTCTAATTCTAATTCTAATTCTAATTCTAATTCTAATTCTAATTCTAATTCTAATTCTAATTCTAATTCTAATTCTAATTCTAATTCTAATTCTAATTCTAATTCTAATTCTAATTCTAATTCTAATTCTAATTCTAATTCTAATTCTAATTCTAATTCTAATTCTAATTCTAATTCTAATTCTAATTCTAATTCTAATTCTAATTCTAATTCTAATTCTAATTCTAATTCTACTTCTAATTCTAATTCTAATTCTAATTCTAATTCTAATTCTAATTCTAATTCTAATTCTAATTCTAATTCTAATTCTAATTCTAATTTTAATTCTAATTCTAATTCTAATTCTAATTCTAATTCTAATTCTAATTCTAATTCTAATTCTAAATCTAATTCTAATTCTAATTCTAATTCTAATTCTAATTCTAATTCTAATTCTAATTCTAATTCTAATTCTATTCCAATTCTAATTCTAATTCTAATTCTAATTCTAATTCTAATTCTAATTCTAATTCTAATTCTAATTCTAATTCTAATTCTAATTCTAATTCTAATTCTAATTTTTAATTCTAATTCTAATTCTAATTCTAATTCTAATTCTAATTCTAATTCTGAATTCTGTAATTTCTAATTCTAGTACAATTCTAATTTCTAATTCTAATTCTAATTCTAATTCTAATTCTAATTATAATTCTAATTCTAATTCTAATTCTAATTCTTATTCTAATTCTAATTCTAATTCTAATTCTAATTCTAATTCTAATTCATCTTCCTAATCTTATTCTAATATATTTATATTTCTAATTCTAGTTACTGTTCAAGTTTTCTTTATAATTGTTATTTCATTTCTGTATCGTGTTATAAGTTTAATTTAAATTGTCTTTCTAATAGCAATACACAATAATATGCGCCCCGAACCATTTCGTATAATTATTTCGTAGATCGACCAAAAGGCGTTCAATTTTAAATACATTATTCTTTTCACACTTTTATGAACACATGCGGTCTGCACCTCGCGTCTTATTAGTCATTTACTTTTATCTACATTAAAGAAATACCAATTCGCACGTGGTATTTTTTCATGCGCGAAAGATTTATGATTTTATACTTTCATTTTTTAATTAAAATTTCCGCTTTTTTTGTGTATTTTCTTGCAACGGCTTATATCTTGCAAATTTGTTCTGTTGATGCTATTTCATTTCTCGATTTGGAATTCAATAACACCGTTATCTTAATACCTTTATTTTTCTAATTAATTTTGATTACAATATTATTTGTGGCTGTTTCTTTTAACGTAGGAGATTAATGAATAACACTGGATATTTCTCGGAATCTCTTAATCTAATGGTTATAATTGTCAATGATATAAAGATAATGATGTTCATACAGTACAACTAGATTCAATAAAATTTAAACAGGGTACCCGGATAAGTATTCAAACTATAAAACTTTCTATCCTGTCAAGCTTCAATTTAAAAAAATATTTTTCTCTGTTCCGAATACTATCAGTTAACTCCGCTTCCTTTTAAAAACCATCCGCGTGCGAGCAAGAAGCTAACATATATGTTACTTTCGTTTCATTACAAATTAATTCAAATCTTTCTCTCTTAAGGTTACGCACGTATTTTTGAATTAAATCTAAACGAAGGTCACGTTTAAGAGATACTAAAAAAGCGTTTAAGTGAAATTTAAGCTTAAATGTAGTATAATTAAGAATTTAGCAATGCTTTAAACGAAATGGTAGCCACTTGTCCTTTATTTTTTCGGTTCAAATGATTGTAGCGAGTAAACATATTCAACGAATCGATTTTATACTGCATACCCAAAAAATATCTTAAATAAAATAAATCACAATGCTATAATTAGAGCACAGCACTTACTAATGCTACAAAGCGTTGAATGCACGAATCAGTAATTTAAACTAACTCCAGAAAATGATTACTTATATGAAACGTGAATGTGCATACATTTATCTACTTGATAATTAATTAATCACGTTATAAATCTGCAAGTTATATTTCTTAAAATCTATTAAGTTATTGACTTTTATCAGGAAAAAACTATATATAATTATTTTTTTATCAATTATAAACTTTCCGTAATATATTTGAGAAACCTTTCCTTGTGTAATCCATTTCCCGTCTGTCCTTAATTTATGTTAATATTTCATCTTAACGCAGCTTGCTTTTTGAACACAAACATTTTAAAAAATTATCCCAAAGTTAATTTGACTTTTTTTATATTGTTTTTATCAACCTGCCCCTCTCTAACCATTTCCAGTTTCTTTGATGGCTTGATTTACCTTTGGAAACACAATACTTAAAGAGTGATTTTATCAATGTGGCGTTTGTGTTGGCTATACACAAATAACTTAAGCTAACATTTTATTCTTATGCATGCATAGAGAAATAGATATACGGCGACTATAATTTAGCTGTAATAGGCATAATTATAATTATCTTTGGGATTAAAACCTTTAAAGAGATACATAGATTTGTTACAATAACTAGGTTAATATTTTTTATACATTGTTGAAAAAAATATTTTAGATAATTTATACAAGATGTACAGATTGTGTGTATACTTCAATTATATTGTTTTTCTAATACGGAAGTATGGTAATGATTAAATGATAAATGTATTAAACTTTACTCTTAAGATGATTGAAATCCAATGTTTAATTTAATGAGATTCATTAGGGGAATTACTATTTTTGAATGCCGAAATATTTAGAATTAATCAAACAACGGAATCACATTTAACATTCATTGACTGCGTGGATGGGGATAAAAATTGTTTAAATAAAGTTTGCGAGCTCTATATAAACATTAATATTATTATGGCTAACTAGTCGCACTACGTTGTATTTTGAACTTCCTTGATCATTATAAGTGCACGATTGCAAAATAACTGGCGAGGATCCAGCCGCAATGCATATACAAATTATAACCATGCACATATCCAGCTTTTGCCTGTACTAACCTTGCAAACAGTGCACATAACTGCAAATTTCTATGTAGTCACGAACATAATTTTTTTGTAGTTTACGTCACACGTATATAATTAATTCAATTTAATAATCACTGTTTGCGCGACAGGTGATAACATTTATTTAAATCAAGTGTGTTAGCTTGATATAAGCAGCAATCTCATTGTATCTATCATTTCTACACCATAACAAATCTACAGTCAGTCACACGTACTAATGCGTTTCTACCTTCCTTCATTATCATCAAAGCACGATGAAAACCTGACTATTTTTCGTATAATATCAAAATATGTTTCTTAATAAAAGTGACAGCGTGAAGAGTTAGATAAATCGGCATAAATACTATGTTGGTAGAATTAATCAGAATGCGAGAAAAATAAACCCTCATATGCTAATACAAAATACGATAAAGACCAGTGTGCTAATTATCGCGTATCTAGTATCAGATTGGTTCAAATAGAACCGGAATGAAAAGCAAAATTTGCATGAGCAAAGGTTTAATTTCTTTGCACATGCGTTTCATGCATGCTGGTGACGCATCATTAGGAGCCGGTATTATCCAACTACGATTTGATCAAGTTATTTGAGAAAGCTGGACAGTGCGATCTTTTCTACGCATGTCGTTGAGTAATAACTCTGTTACCTTTGTATAACGTTTTCGACCATACAACTTGTTAGCCGACCCACTTGAGGTAATAAATAATGTGTCTGTAAATGGTACCAACAAAATGGTTTCCGAGAAACTCGAATTGTAAATGGTGCCAGCACATTGGTTGCCCGGACAGGATAAATTTCTATAAAATTGAGAAATATAACCTATGATTAACACCTTTTGAACTGGAAAATCAATAGCATTTGTCTTTTATCTAAATCGGTAATCACACTTCGTGATAAGCATGACATGATTCAATAAAATATATGATACATTGGAATGCGAACATTAAAAAATTCATAGCACTCTTTCTATTTATGCAAAGTTCAAAAGGGATTATACCAGATACAAGAACTATTTATATTTGATATTCCACGCAATTATTTAAACACTATTATATACATATGCATTGACAGATAAAATAGTAAATAAGCTTTAAATTTGGAGAGTGTGTGAATTTTGAAGGCAGCAAATTAATTGCGCGTATCACCTCCAGTTTAGGCTCAATGAATTATATGCATTTCTGCTTACATAAATCAGGCTGCAGTTTATTCATCCACGGAATTTCATATGCGACTAACTCATTTTTGTTATTGTATTTGGTAACTATTTTGAATTCCACGTCTAGATGACATACGTGCTCAGCCCCAATTGGTCTTATGCATTTGAAATCGATTTTGACGGCTGTTTCTTTCTAATTGCCAGTTAAAGAAAATATGTTAACTTGCATAACAAACGTAGATTAGCTCTATTAAATGTGCGTGTTAATGCCGCTTAAAATTTATTCTGCTGCGCTGGAAATAGAAACCCCCTCAAATGGGATTTTCAGGCAAAATTTCTTTCATTTCTGGTCCCAAATAAGTCTGATTTTGTTGATTGACTCTCTTAAAAATTGACTTTAAATTGCCTGGTAAAGCCGTTAGACATTCGATAATTAAACTGGATTTAGTATATACATTGCCTTTTCAATTTTGACTAACCTATTTGTAAATTATTGAAAAACAACTGCGAACTGTTTATATTTTATAGTGAAAATGCACGAACTGCTGTAATGCAAATAATGTGGATAACAGGTTGATTTAACTATTAACATATTTCTGTATAAGTATATCCATGAACCGTAAACAAAGGTCTTTTTTATGCTTCCACGTAAAACCTATAATTGTATATGATTAGTTCAAACATAGAAACCGTTTCTGAGATTGCGTAAATTATTTTTAGAACAAGAAAAATATCATTAACTAAATACATGTATTGTACATATTTACTTATGGTACTCTTTAATAATGTGTTCTCAAGTTGGTTTAAGGAAATCTCAGATAACACTGGAGATTAGGCCTCTCAATGGCATACCATAAAGCTGTTTTTTGATTCTTCCATTAAAAAGAAACTATGCATAGCAAAATGAGCCTCCGTAAATTGCGACCTTAAACCGGAAATGGTAATATGGTTTGCTCTAAGGCTTGAATTGTAATGGAAATGGTTTCTTCAATTGGAGCATATGAGACTAAAGACCTAAAATCTAAAACATCAAAATCTTAATTTTAACGTTTCTATCTTGAATTCTGTTCACAAACTCAAAGAAATCAGCAATCAGAAAATTATTTAGTAGTTTGCGTAATGGTTCGGGTATGTGGAACAACCATTTAGCCAATACATGGAACAGGGAATTGACCGCTGATAATACGTCTTTCATATGACATACTATTTTGTTTGTTTTTGGCAGACGTGTGAATTATGTTTCATCACTCAACACCTTCTCTATCCTTTATATACGGTCTGATTTGTCTATTTTGCGACGCCCCTGCCTTTATCAGTGCATAGTATTTTGATATCTAGATTTATACTGACATCTTTAAGCGAATTAATGTCTTCTTGTCAATTAATGTTGATATGCGCATTTGAACGATTTCAGATAAAAATATTGAAAACATGATTATGGTGTCTTTTCATGAGAAAGACGATTGTCTAATGTTTTTGAAAGTAAAACCAAAGAAGGAAGTTAAAGATAAATTAAATAGAGCAATCTACAATAAACTAGCCTGGTCTGCAAAGTATTTGCGCTATAGCAGTTTCGTGTCTTTTCAACATTAATTATCAACAGTGCTCGGCTGTTCCTGAAGAGTGAACAGATCGGTTAGTCTAATTTTAAAAGGCGACGTATATGCTAAAGAAATTAACAATTTAAAGTATACAGGCTATACCAGACATTTGATGGAGTTAATTGTTTCAGAGTAAATCAAATGGAAACAGACGTATTTAAGACCAGACAAAAATTACCGTAAAATCCCATTTAAATGGGATTCTATTTTCTGCACAAAACAAATTGGTATTATCACATATATTTAATGCAGCTAAACTACTAGTGTTATTTAAGATAACATATTTGTTTTAATCAGCAATTAAAGGGAAACAGTTGTTCATGTCGACCTCAAATATTATTTACCAATATGCATGCGTAAGTTGTCGACCAACCTACATAGTGAAATCGACTAGACGGCTAATTAGTCGATTGAAAAACCACCACATCTTCAGCACCTGTTTAAAATCAAATGGTGAACACACGTCAACAATTGCGCAAAATATATGTGAAAACTCGCACATATATTCTACAGGTGCAGCATTTAAAATAGTTATTAAATGCAAAAACAGAAATGAATTAGCTACATAAGAAGTTCTACGGATCAACAAAATTCACCCTGATTTATGTAAGCAGAGAAGCATGTTAGGTCTCGAACTTCAGTTAATGGTGACGCATGCAATTGATTGGTTGTTCCCTTATTTCACACGATCTCTAAGGGTATTTTTATTCCTGTTTTTTGCATTTTACTGTATATGTATGTATATATAGATATTCATATTTATAATTATATATTTATAGATATATATAAATAATAAAGGATAAATAAGCCAATCGTTCTGCTATTTATGCCAACTTAATTTGGTTTAGCAAACCAATATAATTCATTTTTAATCTTCACCTTTTGCAAATCCTTTGACTATACACAGAGTAGTTCTGCTATAGCAAAAACGGCATGAATATAGATTTAGTATGGATAGTAGATTAAATTAAGCTCCGATTGCGTTTTATTATTATACGCGCACTATTCTCGAATTAAGATTATGGTTGATTTCAAACATGTCTATGTCTTTTAATGAGAAGTTTTCTTCTAAATCCAAACGTATGCGATTTTGTGATGAATAAATTATTTGCCTTTTAGTTTGTACTCAGATACAACATGCATAAATCATTATTGTAGATAAATAGGCAGACATTTTAAGGACAGAGTGCAGAATTACGGATGTTTTTGTGTACATTTAACATAAAATGCATGTTTTATACGAGGTTAAAATTTTAAGATAGATTGAACCCAACATGATGTGAAATGTCTATTGCAAGATTATTAGTTTTTGACATAGTTCTAAACAAAATGTTAGAATAAGTTTGAATCTCGTGCTATGTAAAAGGTTATACAATCATCTTGTTCTCGCGTGATAAAACATTGTTTTAGCTTTTATTATAAATTTTCTACAGGTATCTATGCATATCAATTGTATACCAATGCAGAACTCGAACAGTACATTGCCTATTTCTTATTTTTCAGAGAAATTTTTTTCAATTAATTAAATTGACACCTACGTCTTGTCCAATTTTATATTTTACAACTTTTCTGAGTGGAACTTAAAGTTAACCGAAAAAGGCGAATTAGACAACGTCAAGAGATATTTAAAAAATCTGCTCTTCATGCTTGTGTGAAGGTGGTTTGTGAAAGCTTGATAAATTTAATTTTATAATTGGTAGTTCCACCTCTAACATCAATATTAACGGCGTGTGGAATAGTAAGCAATGCTTTCTATTATTATAATCCTAATAATTACGGATCATATGATTTATACTTCAAATCATGATAAATCAAAATAAATTTAATCTATATAAACATTATTTGGAAAATGATGGACGACATTTAAATTTGAGCGAGAACCGATGTTTGAATGAAGGTTGTAAACATCCAACATACAAATTTCCATATCTTTGGCTGTGAGAACATTTACTATTGCATTTGTGTACAAATTAAATGTATTCAAAATGGGCTGCGTGCTATCCTAAGAACAAAAATGATCGTAGAAAGGAAAGAGTGAAGCGTTTAACCCAAATTTATAATGCCGAATCTACCTGAGATACCAACGGATGTAATACCTGGCGTTTGGATATATTGTGATTATACTGCAATTTGCAGATCGACAAACTTCTAGTGTGCATAAATTACCTACCGTCGACAGACATGGCTACTATACAGGTAATAAAATGAATAGTTGTTGCGCGGGTGATGATAACATATTTTTAAATCAATTTTGCAATTTTTATGCAAACGTCAATGCCTTTATATATATATATATATATATATTCGTCAGTATTTACTAAGCATTATGTGGCTCAATGGTTAGAGAAACGAATTCCGAAGCTGACGTACCCAGGTTTGAGCCCTGTTCGCGGCAAATTCTGGACAGCACGTGAGGCAGGTCAAAACAAGTCTACTAGATAATTTGCCTTTTCTTCATTATACAAAGCTAAGATTTTACTGACAAGCATATGCACAAAATGGGACTGGTTTTTACATGAAGATCGGTAGCTTGATTAAATTATAACAATTATATATTTAGCCAGAAATGAAAATATGGATAGATGGATGATTACATAATTAAGATTATTTGAGCTATAGATTCTATGGCCACTGAGAGTGTATGTTAGGTTCTATTAGCAAATTATCGTTGCTTTTACATACATTTCAGGCAAGCATAGCTCGAAATCTGTTCCATTTGATATGTCAGGGCAAATCCATAATTTGACAATATCAATGAAATAAAACCAAAGCTCCCGTAAGTTTTAGATTTTAAAGTTCTATCTTTACCTCAAAAAAGTTGTTTAATCATCAGGTAAAAGTTTCAGAAATTACCACCTTAATCGAGTTGCATCAAATGGTTTTGATTATTGTGAGCATATAATCTCAATTAGACAATGAGAGACGATCAGCCATGTAAATCGCCCTAACTCATCGTTTAAAACAAGTGAGACAACTTTATTTCCAATAGTTTGTTTCCTTAATAATAAATGTTATTATCTTTGTGTGTTTAGTATATAGGTTGGATTTCTATTAGGTATGCTTTTACTTGAGAAGCCAATGCATAGTTTATAGCAGTACAAATATTATATTAAGCAAAGAAACTTTATATTTCATTTACCCTACAGCACGGCTGGCTTATTCTAATTAAAAAGTTCTATTAAATCAAACTATGCAAATCTTATATTTATCCCTGTTTTATCAGTGTGATTAATATTATTTGAGAAAATTTGATTTTGGCCTACGTAAATATTAACCACAGTTAGCCAGTTTAGTATTTTGTCTCGTAAGTTATTCCAAACGGGCGTCCAAATATAACAAACAATAACAATTTACGATTAGAATGGAATTTTACAACTTATTTCGTATATATTTTCAGGAATAAATATAATTCGAATTTGACTTTCTTTGTCAAGCATAATTTTCTGTGCCTATATTTAAGTTTGTTAATTACAATTCCAATTGTGAAGTTTACTTGGGCTAGATAATAACAAATACTTCAATAATATCTCTATGTAGGTGGCCTATTTGCCTTTTACGAACGAAAATTTTTCTTCAATGACATGTGCGTTTAACTAGCTGCAATTATGTGACTCAAATGCATGCGTTGTTAGGCATTCCAAATATTTGAATTTATAGCTAAAATAATTAACTCATAATGAATGAGCAAAAAAAAAGAAATTTTGGCATACTTTGAACTAGATATAATCTAAATTTAATTTTTTGTACAAAAAACATCGAATTTTCCCGACATTTCAGTTAGGATTTGTATTGAATCATTTATATTAATTAAACAAAGGAAATCATAAAAGTCATAATATAAATAGAAAAAAATTAATATAATATACTGTACATTCCTTAGCGGAATATATAAAAAATAATATCTTAAACATGAAGCATTTCATTCTTATTTCCTGTTTTACCATATTCATGTGTTAATATTTACATGTTTGCGAGAAAGACAAATGAAAATGGCAAGTGAATGATAAAGTGAAATTGGAAAAATTCAATTATTATACTGTACCTTCCTTAGCGGAATATATAAAAAAATAATATCTTAAACATGAAGCATTTCATTCTTATTTCCTGTTTTACCATATTCGTGTGTTAATATTTATATGTTTGCGAGAGAGACAAATGAAAATGGCAAGTGAATGATAAAGTGAAATTGGAAAAATTCAATTATTTAAATTACTGCCTCAAATTCGAGTTCAATACCAGTATATGCTTTTTTATTTGCGTTAGTTGGGCGGCTATTTAGTTGACGACAACAACAATTCATTTCATCCCTTAAATTCCATATATTAAAAGCAAAATCAGGAGTAAATACATCCGTGAATTCATAATAATGCAGATGTTGTTCGCCGATCGGTTTAGAATAGGCATTTTAGATGAATTATTTTTTAATTCTAAATTTCTGAAATCTGGTGTATCGGCTTCGTAAATTATAAATTAATAATATTTTAAGCCAACGTTGAAAGCCATTTTCCCTCCATTGTTGGATCAGACATTTGTACTACCCTAAACTCTTTTCAAGATTTTGTTGCATTAGACTCACGTTTTAAACCGCTTCTATTTTCTCATTGATATACAAGAAATAGAGATCCTCTTAAATAGAGTGCTCAGATAGATAGTCTTCTTTTATTGTTACACATTCGATTGTTTACCTTAAATTTCCTTTTATCATGTGATTCAATAAATTGAAAAATTTAAACCATAGTATAATAAAATATTTTGTTACACCTCTCAAAATCTGTAAGCGAAATATCGAAATTCAGATACAAATCTAAATAAATCAACATTATTGTGAAAGGAAATTCTATTGTAGCAACTGTTGAATGTGCCAGATCCTGAAAAACATATTTAAGGTATTACTTAATTATTTTGATAATTTAAAAAAAATCCAAATATTTTTAGAATGCTAGTACTTAACAACCAACTAGCTCGTAGGTCGGGAAAATCTTTAATCGTTTAAACTAACGGGTACCCTGATTCCATTTGGTCTTGAGAACCCATCAACCAAGGCCAAATAAAATCGGTGCACCTGGAAATGTAAAAGATTCAAAATTTTACCGACCTATGAGTGCTATCAATTGTCGCACACAAGAAAATTGTGGAATGATAACAAACAAGAAGCAGAAACTTGTGCAATTTCCATCAGCATTTAAGCATTACTTAAAACTAGCTCGAGGTTCATCTAAGCAGCACGCGGAATTATCCCCGGTTACTTAAAGTAAATTGAATTTTTGCAAAATTTTAAACATGTATGGATATTAAAGCATGAAAACACAGTTCTTGGCTTTTCAGATATTAACAAAAACTGAAATTCCTTACTGGCTGCTCATGTTAATCCTACTTAGATGTCTTTGACTTGTGCTAAACAAGTTTTAAAAAATGCATAATTTTTACATTTATTTGCATTAGTATGCTAACAATTAAATCAAAGTTACTATACTTCTCTTATCAAAAGTGCGTCGACGCAAAAACACATTTTCGGTAGCATCATTTCAATGGCAACATATACGTTATCAGTATATAACCGACAAGCGCAACTTTGAGTTGTTCAAAGCTAAACGTGCCACAGATTAGGGGATTTAGGGGATATTACGTTATAATAATGGCTCTAAATCTCCAAACTAATGCTACGATATATGTTAACTATTTTACCAGCTCTGCCCGCGGAAAATTCTGGCCAGTTAGTGATGAGTTCTCAATAAGGACGAAACCGGCCTGCTGGCTGAATTGCTTTTTGTAAACTATACAATTCTTATTTTATACTAAAAGATGTATGTACTTAATGGGTCAGGTATTTATATCAAGTTCGCGACATTGATTATAGTAAATCCAATTTATCCTATGGTTGAATATTTCCATACAAACGTGTCTCTTTAGAGATTCCACTTGTCTCAAGATTGTCAAAAGTTCGATGCTGGGTTCATTGCAAATTTAGCAATACATACAATTACATAATGGTAAAATAACGAGGGATTTTTTTATAGACAAATGTTGTAGATATAATACAAATAATGAAAAGGATGAGAAATGGCTCTGTAGAACATTATAACTTTGTAGTACTCAGGCGCAAATAATTACGAATAGTATGTATACTTACATAAATTCTTATACTGTTACTGCAACCATTACGTGTAATAAATATAATACTACTACTGTTAATTAATATTCTACTATTTATAATTCGAATACTTTATATATAAAAACAACATATACTCTCTTTATTAATACCATTTATACTTTTACCACTACAAATAAAATTAATTTAATTACGATTTAACTTTTTAAAATAATTAATGAAGATAAAATTGCTGGTGTTATTGGGTCTTATACTACTACAGATACTATTACCACAAATGCTAATACCCATAATATTACTATTAACACTACTTAAACAACCAGTACTAATACTATTTCCACAATATCTACTAATATTACCCACACCACCACCACTACCGCCACCACTACTACTACTACTATTTCACTATTATTATTACTACTACTACTACTACTTCTACTACTTCTATGACTACATAAGGCGAGTTTTGTAAATACTTCTGGTAATGTGTACGATGTGGTCACAAAATTCGTCACACCTAATAGAAATAATTTTGCACTAGTTTTCACAAGAATAAATATAGCAGACGATAGTATTAATATTTTAATTGTTAAAATTTCTACTGCCAATGCTACTGCTATTATTAGTAATTTCAATCATTTTATCTCTATACATATTATTAGCGACTCTACTACTACTAATAATAATGTGACTCTTACTAATAGTAGAACTGATTCTAAAAAATACAAATACCGAAATTTCTAACTCTAATGTTATAACTTTATTTCATCGCTACTTTCTATTTCTTCTCCTTCTACATATATTTTTACAACTACTAATATTAATGCTTCCACTTTTATTAAAAATGCACTATATACAACACCGGTACCAATTATATTTTGTGGTGAAACGTATTATGAAATTCTACTATAAATACTTCTGCTACTGGTAAAGGTCCACAAATAGGATAGAAAATAATATTAATTGTACTACTGATAATATTCCGAATAATAATTATATTACTATTGCTGCTGTCAATATTTTCCTTTCTACGAAGAATACTGTGCGAATCACTCAATGTAAAACATCAACTAAATCTTATATTTATCCGTCATATTTAGAATAACATTAATTAATTTGATAATATTGTTACTAATACCAAGCAATACTAATACAAATAAATTTAATATTAATGATAATATTGCTTCCATTTGTATGATATCTAACACCTCTAAAAGAGCATCTTTTATTTAAAGTAGGATTTCTACTAATTAATTAACTACTGCTACTAAAACTACTAATATGTTAATACTTCTTGCCCAACAACTAGTAATATTAGTACAATTTATGCACTTTATTTTGCTAATATCTCGCGTAATTGTACTTGCAATAATACTACAAATAGTACAGATTTGTTCACGTAAAAATATTTATACAAATATTTATAATAATAGAAAAAATAATAGTATATCTAATTTGATTTCATAGTCTAACTACAGCATCGGAATCTATTACAATTACTATTACGCTTAGTGCTACTATTTCAATTTTCAGTTGTACAAAAACAACAACAACTATTACTACTAATAATAATAATACATCTAGTACTTTGACTAAAAGATGTAGTCTAGCGTTACTTTTTTTAAATAATTCTGATACTTTTAAAAATAATTTATGTTTTATAGCTAATATTGCTACTACTTACTTCCTTATACTACTACCACAATTTATGTTACTCCTATTAGCTTAACTATTTCTACTAAAAATGCTACTACAGTTACTGCTATTACAAATAATAATATTTATAATATGCTTATATTGATATTACTTCTACCATTTCTGGTTATACAACTGCTATTTATCATACTATTAATTGGTCTTCCGTTATTGTTAATACCCCCATTTATACTTGAACAATAGCTTTTACTAAAGAAATAATACTAATAGTTCTGTTACGAAAAGTATCACACCTACAAATACTACTTCTACCAATACATGTTATGATAATAATACTCCACTTAGAATATATTAAGTACATCTTGGGTGTTCCACTCAAATTAGCCAGTATACGATGATCCAAAAAGCACCATTCAGCATAATTAAGCAGGTCTGCACAAAATTTAAATTGTAGCCGCTTTGTTTGATTGCATTTTAAATTACGAACATCAGTTTTTCTATAATTCACAAATTTTTAAACCCTGATTTCAATAAAGTACATTCTAACGGACAGCTTAAAACAAACAGGCAAATTTATGGCTAAACGAGAAACTGCTTAACATCAACATTAATGTTGAAGAGAACCCTGTAACGACACAAATCAATCGCCGACATATTGCGTAAATTAAATTCAAATTTATTTACGTTGCACCAATGAGGAAAAAGCAAAATTGCCGTTTAACCACGTTTAACCACGTTTAACCAATAGTATGCAAGTACACATATTGCATGCTATTTAAGCACGGTAATTTACCATGCAAGTCAGTTGGTCGTATCTGCGTTCTGCCTCGTGTTACACATGTGCGTGCTGTCGGCTGTCAATACCTACGCTGGATATTGATTTGTTTCACCAACAATTGGCAACATTCGTGACTCACCGTGTTGCACTTCAGCCAGCAAGACGAGCCAATTAAAACAGAACTTCATTGCAGATGCCCTGTCCAGGCCAGATGTCTCTCTACAACCACCTTCGCCGTCACCGTTCACTGTCAACTCCGTGGCACTCAGTGAACCTGCACTAACGCCAACACTCCTGCAAACTGAACAACGCGGTGACATTCATATTCAATGATCAATAGCCCGTCACCCAACCAAGTTCATATGCCGTCTGTGGGAAGGCTTACCAATTGTTTACTTCACGGGTACGCAGCCCAACAAGCCAGTTCTGCCGACCAGCCTTCAGAGAAAAGTTTTCGATTCAATTCACTCAATTTCTCACCCAGGAAGCCAAGCGACTGTCCGACTTCTTACAGATCGTTTCTGGGGTCACAGACTTAGGCAGAATGTTAAACGATGGGTCTCAGAGTGTGCTATTTGTCAGAAAAACAAGATCACACGACAAACTCGTTCTAAGTTGCAACATTTTCGGTCTACTTCTCGCCTAGCCATCGTCCACATCGACATAGTTCATCTGACAAAGGTTCAAGGTTTCAGCTACCTTCTAACTATGATCGATAGATTTACACGGTGGCCTGCGGCATTACCTCTTGGCACCATTTCTGCAGACGAAGTAACTAACAGTTTTATCTCTGCATGGATATCCAATTATGGTGTTCCCAATGAGGTCATCACGGACAGAGGCACTTGGTTCTCATCTGATCGTTTCAAAACCACCTTGCGGTACATGGGATGCATCTTACGCCAGACGACTGCCTACCATCCCCAAGCTAATGGCATGGTAGAGAGAATGCATAAGGAACTCAAAGCAGCTTTAGCATCCTCGTCCATTAATGGCAACTGGTGTCGATGCACTACCTTTAGTTCTGCTGGCCATGCGTTCTCGTACTCGTGAATCCATTAAAACGTCTGCGTCACAACTCTTGTATGGCATGGATCTACGCCTGCCTAGTCAGCTCCCACGTCTACTACCGGCACAAGATGACCCACAAAACGAAGCTAACCGCCTTCGACTTCATTTCGGTAACATGTCCGAACAGCAGCCGAGACACGCCTCGTCCAGTCTTCGTTCACCCACAGCTCCACAGCTGCAAGAGAGTACTCGTTCGCAACAATAATGCTGTTGCACCACTACAACTAAAGTATCGCGGTCCTTACCCGATTTTGCTCAAACAACCAAAATACTTCATCATTATGCAAGGCGCTACACCAACATCAGTAAGCATAGACATGTTGAAACCGTTTATCGAACCACCTGATCCTGAGAGCGTTCAACCTTCTACACACGTCTCAGGCTCCGTCTGCCCACAATCTCAATGACCTGCTTTGTATAACGCGTAATTAATTTTTTTTAAACATTAACATTAACTATAAAATTTTTTAAACTTACGTTAATTTTCGTATTTGTCTCACGTGGCATAACCAGCTGTTCTTACCTAACAATTGTGTAGCATTTTTGAACAGTTCTTTGGTATTATGCCATCTCTGAGACAATGTTCGTGTATATGGTTTTATGCAGTTACCTTTGATTTTAATGTATATATTTTTACATTATAATGTATTTCTCACACATGACATTACACCGCCTATTTTGGTATGACCAGCTACTTAGAGCTAACGCTTTCGTGTAGCAACACTAAGTAGTGATCAGCTACATATCATGGTACAGGCCACTTTCAATGCATATCTCAACTTTATCTATTTCACAAAGACCACTCTACAAATGTCATGACCACAACGTCGAGCACTCTAGCTCCTTTGGTTGTATACAAACACATTGACAACGATCCAACCTGCTTAGGTTTTATCTTAAACCTGGCAAATTCAGAGGCGATTTACCTCGAAATCTTCACGCTGCGGCTCCAAAAACTTACACTGCTCTATTTGCCTCACGTGCTATGACCGTCCACTAGAGCTAACAATTTGTGTAGCAATTCCTAGTGGTTACCTGGCATCATATCATTGTTGAAGCAACCAAAAAGCATATTTAAGCCCAGCACTTATGGTTCATCATATTTTTGCTTAACTTGGTTCGAACTCTGTCATGCATTTCTTATCTAGCCTTGCAGAGAGGAATATTTTTTTTCTTTTTTTTCAGAGAGAAAAGTGTTGTAACGACACAAATCAATCGCCGACATATTGCGTAAATTAAATTCAAATTTATTTACGTTGCACCAATGAGAAAAAAGCAAAATTGCCGTTTAACCACGTTTAACCACGTTTAACTAATAATATGCAAGTACACATATTGCATGCTATTTAAGCACGGTAATTTACCATGCAAGTCAGTTGGTCGTATCTGCGTTTTGCCTCGTGTTACACATGTGCGTGCTGTCGGCTGTCAATACCTACGCTGGATATTGATTTGTTTCACCAACAATTGGCAGCATTCGTGACTCACCGTGTTGCACTTCAGCCAGCAAGACGAGCCAATTAATGCAGAACTTCAACCAAGTAGTCCACACATGATAACAACAGCAGGAACCACAACCAGAGTCCACCCAAGGAACAGAACATCAACTTACATATATATAACTTACCCGAACGCCGCCAAGGCCCTCTTAAGGGCCCCCATATCAGTAACTAATCTCTATTCAGAGCACCTTAACCGAGTTTGTAAAGTCGTACGGCATTTACTTGAAGCCGGGGCGTTTACAACCCTATATCTTGCATTAAAAAAGAAGTTGAAGCGACTTAAACATGTATATTTATTGCAGGAAAATTTTCTTATTAATGAAAGATAGAACTTTTACTTGATCGACAATTTAATGTAGCCATTCGTTAGAACCAACCTCAAATATTGTCTATCAATATATATTGCGAATATATGGCTAGATGACAAATAGCTTTACATTTCTATAATTATTGAAGAGAACACTATATATTACATAAAAAATAAGTTGATGCGACATGAGCATGTATATATATAGCAGATAAATTTTCTTGTTAATAAAAGACAGAACTTTTACCTGACCAACAATTTAATGTTAGAGCCAACCTCAAATATTATCTATCAATATATGTGCAAAATTTGTTGATTAAAATGCGTTGGCCAATCTATCAGACGCTTAAAAATTAAGGATAACGATTAATAAAAATAAGTGACCTGACTCTGATTAAATGATAAATAAACGTTTGAAATTGCGCAAAATATTATTAAAATTTTGTACATACATGAACATAATTATTAAATGCACTAAACGAAATGAATTATCGTTTTACTATGTGCTTAGGATTGACAAGGTTCAAACAGAAAATGGGAATACCATGTGTTAGCATTGACCATCAATTTGAGGGTATGCATATAAGCGATTAGAAGTTTACCTTTTTCAAACTATTTACCTATTTAGATTTTGTCCGTCTTGATTATGGAAAAATAAAAATATGTTCCTTTGTGGAAACTTAAATATTCAGTGAGGGACAACATAACTTTTATTTAGGGATATACTATTTTGCACCATGATAATAAATAGGTAAATGACAACACTCAAAAATTAGAATTAAATAATCCATTTATAATACAATAACTAAATACAATAATACAAATTTACAAATAAGACGTGAATTTAGTTCTTATTTTATCAATTGCATGGAAGTTATGTTTTATTCAGCTTACTTGCCCCCACACAAACTTTATTATCTAGTCATATAAATGAAGAAGTATATTTTGCTTTAAAGCTTCGATTGAAATAAAAAAACAAGCAAAATTGATTTTTAAACTTAAAATTTAATATATGACTCAAAAACCGACCACTCAACCAGAATTTTATTCGACTTTTCTGAATTGCTATGTCAGGTAATTGGTTGATTATCGTTTTACAAGGAACTTTTAATTCAAAGAATTTTGGATTTGAGGACCAAATTTTCGACTATACCACATTTTTAAACGCGTTGAGCAAGTTATTGTTGTTAGCTTATATTACCAGTTAGGCGTAAAATAATCATAAGCAGGGAAAACACTTGTTATCAGGGCATCAAATTCTGATATTTTAAATCTTAAATGGTGTGTTGTGCAGACCAAATTCAACCAATGAAATTTCTTAAACATTAATTGATTGCGCGGATGGAGGTAAAAATTCTTTAAATCAAGTTTGCGAGCTTGAAGTCAACACTAATCGCATTTTAGTTAACCAGCCTTCGAACAACTTAGCAAAACTATCGACAGTCGCACGGACTGACACGTTTCAACTTTCCATCATCATCATCAGAGTATGATGGCAAACTGACTAGCGTGATCGATCCGCATTGCATATATATGGAAAGCAAAATTAGATATGTGGCTCTCACCTCTAGCAGTCTTGCATACATTATACTTGATCGGAAATGTCGACTGCAAAATTTCTATGCAGTCACAAATATTAATTGTTTGCAGATTTCGCCACAAATATAAATAGACAATACTATTTAAAAATAATTGATTGCGCGGATGGAGGTAAAAATTCTTTAAATCAAGTTTGCGAGCTTGAAGACAACACCAATCCCATTTTATTTAACCAACCTTCGAACAACATGGCAAAAAATTCGCTAGTCGCACGCACTGATGCGTTTTTCTCTTTAATGATCATCATACTCGATAGGCAGTTTGCCGTCGTACTCTGATGATAATCATGGCAGGTCGAAACGCGTCAGTGAATGCGAATGTCGGTAGTTTTGCTATGCATTTCGAAGACTGGTTAAATAAAATGTGATTGGAGTTTACATCAAGCTCGCAAAATTAAAGAATTACCGCTACTTACCTGTCTATGTGTTAATTATTACCTATATATATATATATATATATATATATATATATATATATATATATATATATATGTGTGTGTGTGTGTGTGTGTGTACGGTGAAAGCTGCAAACAGTTAATGTTGGTATAATTAAACCAACATTGGTTGCGCGGGCGATGATAACAATTATTATAATCAAGGTTGTGATCTTGATATAAACACCTGAAAAATTAATTACTTACATATGTAAGTATAAAGTAAGAATGGATAGTGTAGAAAAGGCAATTCATCCAGTAGATCGGTTTCGTTCTTATTGGGAGCTCGTTATGTACTGGCCAGAATTTGCCGCGGACAGGGCTCAAACCTGGGCACGTCTGCTTCGGAATCTGATGCTCTATTTACTGAGCCACTCTGCCGCACACTACACTTCACTACACACACTTTTCAGTTATATGCTAACCAACGTAACTTGGTTAGTCTATTTTTTGCTTTTAGGTGGAGCTTATATGGCATCCATTTAGATCCAAAGTTGTTAGAGCACCAGATTCCGAAGCAGATGTGTCCAGGTTCGAGTCCTGTCCGCGTCAAATTCTGGCTAGTACATGATGAGCTCCCAATAAGGACGAAACCGGTCTACTGGATGAATTTCCTTTTCTACACTATACATTTCTTACTTTATACTGAGATATGTAAGTAATTAATGGGTCAGGTGCTTTTATCAAGATCGCAACCTTGATTATAATAATTGTTATCACCGCCCGTGCAACCAATGTTCGTTTAATTTTATGTGTAATAGGCCTTGTGCTTTATTTTAAAAATCTACCAAAGCAAGATATATTTTTATCAATAATACTTTTAATCCTTTAGAAGAGTGCTAGAGATAGTACTCAATACAAATAATAAAAATGAAAAAGATACATTAATTCCACTTAAATATATTTTAGAATGATAAATCATTAAAAAACTACCTCAAACTTTTCATCTAAGAAATGTATAAAACCAGGGATGATTTGTTAAGTTGGAATAACTGAAAATTTTTCGAAAACTTAGTCAAAATATACGTTTATTCTCTTTTCTTTTGCCACCACTTATAGACGTAAAATTCCTTTAAGAAGAAAACAGAAAAGACGAGTCAGCAATAAATGGCGTGTAAAGCGTTACCCCCCGCGCAACCAATGTTCGTTTAATTATATGAATGTTCATTTCAATACCAATTCCCCATGTGGTGTAGTGTCTGTTCAGTTATAACAGATTGGTGATGTTTATTTGGTACTTTGTGTCTAAATGTATGCCATATGTACCAACAATAATGTAGGTATCAGTTACTAGCACAATAGCCATAGTGTTAGTATCCTTTAAAAACTCGCTATATATATTATATAGAGTGAGTTAGCGTGCAAGTCGCATTTTCAAGATATTATATGATGTTAGCTTCCCTATTGCATGTTTACGCATTCGTTTAGGAGATTGTACCGTCCTATTATTCCACATTCTTCTACCAAAAATATATAGTGGTTAAAGGGCGTAATACCGGCTCCTACTGGTAAGTCGCCAGGAAGCACGATACGAATGTGCATGAGATTATACTTTCCGTTCATGCTGCCTTTGGTTTATCCTTCTGGTCACAAGTGAACTAATTTGTTACTAGGTTCGCAAAACCTAATACATACTTGCATATATATTAGTTCTTCGCAACAAACAGTATGTAACTGTAATATATTAAATTAAATGATGTCATGCTTACCGCGAAATGTGATAACTGATATCGATGAAGGCCAGAGTATATGGTTTAACTGGAGTAACAGGTTTTCGGAAATTGTTGTAATTCTCAATTTGGGTGAACATTAGCATAAATTTATATCCATCAGGTTGGTATCATGTACCGACTCGGATACCATAGTGTTAGTATCCGGTACTCATCGATTTGAAAAAGGTATTAGTTACTAACACAATAGCCATAGTGTTAGTATCCTTTACAGACTCGGTATATATAATATATACTGTGAGTTAGCATTGAAGTCGTATTGTCGTTGACTTTAGATTATGTTAGCTTCACTATTACAGGTTTACACATTCTTCTAGGAGATTGTACCGTCCTATTATTCCACATTCTTCTACCGAATATATAGTGGTTAAAGGGCGTAATACCAGCTCCTACTGATGAGTCGCCAGTAAGCACGAAACGAATGTGCATGAGATTATACCTTTCGTTCATGCTGCCTTTGGTTTATCCTTCTGGTCACAACTGAACTAATTTGTTACTAGATTCGCAAAACCTAATACATACTTGCATATATATTAATTCTTCGCAACAAACAGTATTTAACTGTAATATATTGAATTGAATGATGTCATGCTTACCGCGAAATGTGATAACTGATATCGATCAAGGCCAGAGTGTATGGATTTACTGGAGAAACAGGTGTTCAGAAATTGTTGTAATTCTCAATTTCGGTGAACTTTAGCATAAATTGATATCCATTTGGTTGGTATCATGTACCGACTCGGAAACCATAGTGTTAGTACCATGTACCTTTTCGGTACAATAATGTTGGTATCGGTTTCTAACACAATAGCCATTGTGTTAGTATCCTTTACAGACTCTACTTCTGAAGACCTTTACCCTCAGCAAATCCAGAGTTCGTTGACGAGCTATTGATCCTTTTATATAGGTGACGCCAGTTTGCTCTGCTTTTAGAATAGATGGAGAAAGGTTTGGTTCGTCACTTTGCTCATGATGCATTATAAATTCCGTTATTAATTAGGAGACCAAACAAATTTTTGTTCGAAAGACCTAGCTCACTTCACGAAAGTGTATTGTTTAATTGTTATCAGCTGCAAAACGCAATCAACGGGGCTGATTGCGTACATTTTAAATTTTAAGGGGCGTATCTTTTGGAAGTTTACTTTCAATTTTGACGTTAATTTAACAATATTTGCTTTCCATTTGATCATGTTGCTCATACTCATGATTAGAAAACAACAATTCTTTCTTATTAAGAATTGCATGATTTAATTGCTCAATTCTGATATCACTATAAAACGTGTATATAATTTAAATCTTGTAGAGCATTGAAGAATTCTGCTGACGATATCCTGTCACATACAAACATTACATAAATGAGTTTAATGACAATTTTGGGTGATTTGGTATTGATAAATTATTATTTCCTCGAATATTCAACTGGGTTTCAATTCACGTTCTTGATATGTGTAACAGCGCATCTACACATAACAATAACTATTTGTTCAACCGGTGCTAACATATATACTGTTTATTTAAAAAAATATTAAATATATACTCATTAAATAAAATACTGGAAGCAAATATATCAACAATATTGCAGACAGATACAGCACTGTCTTTATTAGCTTGAATAGCGGTAATAAGAAATATTAGACTGCCTTAGTTTTAATTTTACTAAGTAAATAATAAGTACAATATACAATTTACAAATCAATGATTGTGCTGGTGGGATAATTCTTTTAATTAATTTTGCGAGCTTGATATATACATCAGTCCCATTATATATAACCGGTTGCACAATAGAGCAGAACTATCGTCAGTCACACATAATAACGCGTTTCGACGTTCGATGATCATCATCAGAGAACGACTGCAAACTGACTAGAGAGGCACAAACCGCAATGCATATAAATGGAAAGTAAAATTATGTATACGACTCTCAAATATAGTAGATTTTTATCTATTGCATTTCATTTGCTGCTCGAAGGCCTTGATGTGTATAGCTGATGATCTGCGGCTACAAAAAGATGGCTGAAGAAATGTAGAAATCTAATTAATAATGTAATTGATTAAGTATGTCTGGATGCGCAACAACAAGAAGTTTGGCGTGACTGACGGTCATCTGAGCCTGTTACACCGCGTGGGTGAAAACACCAACAAGATGGAAGGCGTAGATAGTCAGTGTAGCGAAAGAGAATAATCGCGTTTAGCGTGCAGGTCCGAATGCGTTGAGTAGGAGATGCATAGCGCTTTAACTCAGATCACACGTGATTTGTTTACAGGTAGCACGCTCTCATTTGTACAGTGTCTGTCATTCTAATTTCGTAATTAATTTGAATTTATTTGCAAGATATCGGCTAAATAATTTGAACCGTTACAGAGATTTATTGAATTTGATCAAAATTTGGAGGTTTCTAGAATTGCTAATGAAAACAGAAACCTAAAAAAGTTTTTACAAGATTAATTTACAATTATAAACTGAGATATTTTCTTACTTCAAAGTATCGTCGAAAATATAGGTCATCCTTTTTATCTGATTGAAATAAAAATGGTTTTCGCAAAATTTCACAATAAGCTAAGAAGGTCAACCAAGTCATTTGTGTGAACAACAGTTAAAAACGTCCACACTGAAAACCATGTGAATTGAGCATAATTAAATGCGACTTCTAATTATTATTCAATCAATATTTTCCTGCATTAATATTTTCATTTTCAGTCCTTTTATGGAGACGCAGTTCTTTACCTTTAACATCCTATGAGTCAATAGAATTTATACGTTAAATGGTTTAATTAAATTTGTTTTCAAAATTTGCAAACAAAAGTCTTTTTTAATTTTTATTATATTCATATGAATAAAATTATTTTAGTTTATTCCGTCGGATACCAAGTTGATCAAATCAAAATGTGAAATAAAAAATCTTGATTTTGTATGAAAATTACTTGAAGGTTAGACCAAGGACAGCATGAACAGGAAGTATAATATCATACGCATTCGTTTCTTCCTTACTAGAGTATCATCAGCTGGAGCCCGTATAACGCCATTTAACCTCCATATATTTGGAAAATAGGACGTTATCATCATTTGCATGTCTGCCAACTTAAATTAAATTAATGTTATCACCATCCATGAAATTAAATCTCATTCAATATTGGTGGCACTTCTTGTTAGTCGCTAAATAGTTAAACAAATTAATTAATAAATAATTACATTTCTTGCTTTTATGTAATATCCGAAAACGAGTATTTGATTATTCAAAAGAATATGAAATTCCAGCCAGAAAACGAAAGAGATGTAGACGGTTGCCTGCAAAATTTGTCAATAAAATTTATTATTTCGGCTTTTTTGCATCTTAATTATTTTGATAAATGCCTAAAATGAAATTGTTCTTTGCACAATAATTTTGTCGTTCGAATCGATTCATACTACTCGCAAGTAGGTAGAATCATGACACGTTTACATTTCGAGGTGCACAGCTTTCTTTTTCATTGATTGATAGCTTCTCGCTGGTGCCTTAATTTGGAAGCCGTTCATAAGCTGCTCAAACAATATTTGCCGATTTTTTTCTAAATTTCCTAGACTACTTCCAGTCAAATCTTCAGAGTTGACATCACACTGACAGAGAAAACAAATTTTGGCAAATTTGTTTGCTTAGCTTTTTATATATGTTAGTTTCCTCGATCCAATTTGTAATAAATTATTTTGTTTGATGTACAAGTAGGATTTCGATAGTTATTCGCAACACTAGATATAACATTATTAAAAAGAAACGGTTCAATGCATGTATTTGCCAAATTTTGCATAAAAATAGTTAGCAATCGCTTATAAAAATGTTATTTTATGTATCCTAACAGAATTGAATGACGTTCATCATTTTCATTTAAAACAATTAGGAAATCTCAAAACAAAATTCTATATATGAAAATACTGTTATGCTGCTACGTGTGGAGACAATGCTAGTTTTGATTGAATTTTTAATAACAATAACATAAATAATTAATATAATTGTAATAATAATATTACGAAAATTTGCATAATATACTTATTTTAAAAAATTGAAAAACTATCCTTAAAAAATTTATTTGAGCAGACTGCAATGATTTTTCTAACATCATATAATTATAAAATAATTTTTAATATTTTTATAATTATGAGGTATAAAAATCATTATTCCATTCTTACTTAAAGTCATTCATGAAGGTTTGAAATACATTATAACGAGGAATTGGCTGCAATATTGATTCCTTTTGAAAGTTGACAGTGACTTTTGACTAATAACAAAATAAGATAATAAAAGGAAAGCATTTAGTTCAATAACATAAAATAACATAACAATGTATGCCAGACTGCTAGAGGTGAGAGCCGCATATCTAAATTTGATTTCCATATATATTCAATGCGGTTCGATCCTCGATAGTCAGTTTGCCGTCGTACTCTGATGATGATCATGGAAGGTCGAAACGCGTCAGTGCGTTGCCGCTGGCGGTAGTTTTGTTATGTTGTTCGACGACTGGTTAAATGCAATGGATTGGTGTTTACTTCGAGCTCGCAAACTTGATTTAAAGAATTGTTACCATCACCCGCGCAATCAATTATTGTTAAATTACAATTTATGTTTTGACATAGATACAGTCTAATCATGCAAATAAAGTTATATCAGTGAATCTTAAAAGTTAAATTCATATGCTTAGGCTATTTTTATAGCCCCTATAGAGGAAGAAATTTTTATTATCTAATTCGTAGAATTTGTATCAGGATTACGGTTTAATATAACTAAAAGCGATAAATGTATCTATTTACACACACAAATATATATATATATATATATATATATATATATATATATATATATATATATATATATATATATATATATATATATATATATATATATGATACACATCTTTAAAACATCACACGTATATTCTCCAGACGTAGCATTTAAAATTATTACTAAATGCAATAACAAATGGGAGCTAGCCACATACGAAGCCTTATGGATAAATAAATTGCAGCCAGATTTATGCAAGCAGAAGAAGCATGTTCAGGAATTGAGCTTGAACTGGAGGTGATGCACACAATTGATTGGTTTCCTTTTTTCACACTCTCTTCATGTTTACATATTTCTATCTTGTTTTGCCTTTCAATTTATATATAAAAAGATGTTCATTTATAGATACTTGAGAAGAAAATGAGAAAGAAACGTTTCTTGTATCTGATAAAATGTCCTTTTATTTTTTGCACATGGAAAGGGCACTATATGTACATGGGATTTCACATATATATATATATATAAATATATATATATATATATATATATATATATATATATAAGCATTAACAAATGTTCATGGCCAGATATCATTAAAAATTTTGGCGGTATAAACTAACACTGCATAAGATAGCAAATAAAACAAAATTCCGAAATTTGATGTGGCCAAATTGGAATTGATTCGAATGACGAAGTACCAAATGCGTATAAATTTGAAGCATGACCACATTATTTCAAGCTACTAATTGAGATTGCTGAATATGGTCGAAACAGTCTAGAACAAGAATTGCAGTTTCAATTTTATTTCATAGTTAATTTATACCTATAATAAACAAGTTAGTAAAAACAAAATATAGGGACGTTTTTTATCGTGATGTGAAAATTCTCGATATCTGCTTAACTTGTTATTTAAAAAAATTCTTGATTGCTGAGTACTAATATATAAGCGATTATCTATTAGGTATTTGGACTACATGATATTCTACGATTTGTATTAACAAACAATACAATCACAGGTAAATATGCATTTTGTGCGTATTGGCGACTGAACAGAAGGATTTGACACTATGCCCCGAATAGGCCATCGATTTGTTCAGCAAATGTTGCACAGTTGGGCGGTGCAATCTTTAATTATCGTGCATATTGAAGCAATAATTTTTACAGAGCCTATAATTTTCCACAATAAACTTGAGACTAACGAACCGGATAAACACACAATAATTCAGCATAGCTATAAACACCTTCCTAGATCAACATCAGTAATCATATTATCGTAGGAATAACACCATAATTCACTAAAAAAATTATGTTTATATATTCTTGATTGATTAGAACTAATTTGCTACTAGCTACGCAATATTTAATATATGTGGTCATGCACATAAGTCATCTGCATTTAAAAATTTGGATATTTTATATATTTCATGAAAGAATATCACGGTTACCAAGAAAACGTGATAACAGATGACGATTCAGAACAGTATGCGAGACATTGGTGGAGAAGCGGATTTTAATAAATTGTAGTTATTCTTCATTTTGATAAAATTTTATCTTCATCCAAAATAAAAGTGTTGGTACCATTTACATGTTCGATATATATTATGTATGTTGGTTTTTAAATCGCATTTACAAGACATTTTATGTAGTCTTCTTCAATACGACTTTAACATACATAATGTAGCAGATTTTTGCAATCAACCAGTTTAAAGGTTTTGTGCAAATATATTAGGGGTTCTGGTTATGTGCCGACACCTACTTTTGAGTCACCGATACGTACGAAAAACATGTGTAAATGAGATTCTATCTTTTGATCATGCTGATCTTCGCACGACCTACTATTCACATTTTAATTGAATTAGGTCTTTAATTCATATGACATCAATTACAAATCCTACTTTTCAGGCAAGCATTAAAAATTGTATCAAAACTTTGAAATATTAATTCAATATCCTTAAGAAATGAAGATGATTTTTCGGTTGAAGGAGTTTTGAACTATGTATTCATTAGAAAGTTGCTTTAAATAGATTTTTCATTTCGTCTATTCTAGGTTTAAATTTACTTAAATAAGCCATATAAGTCTTCAGGCAAACCAAATGAGAGACAAAGAAATTCACAAAATGATAAAAGTAACTCCAAGAATCCGAGTAGCATCAGACAATTGGCTTACCACGCCATAATAAATGAATGCAGAATTTATTCATTAGGCTCCTGCTGAACGTTAATTAAAATAATAACCATGTGGACATACCTGGATCTAATCTTCAGTCGAATAATCATCAAAATAACGTAATGGATCGAATTTTCTTGTTAGTCAACAGATATTTCTCGAATTTGTACTTCCAGATACCTTTCCGGTCTCAGCCTGATAAAGAAATTCTCTTCACAAGCAAAAAATGTGCTTGCCGAGAGATTTTTGTTCAACCAAACTGTGTATGTAGAATCTTTTGTGCCCATTGAAAACCGACTACCTTTTGCCGGCAAATGCTTCCGGTCAGTTATATTTGTATTTGAAATGAATTGCAGATTTTTAGTAAGATTTTGACCACTATATATATATATATATATATATATATATCATAGCTTAAATTAGCAAACGAAATTTTGACTTATATAATAACTTATATTTTTGATTGTATTCAACGAACCAAAATTTAAAGACATTTTTGAGATATAAATTTTAATGCATATTGTGTTTCTTAAGCTACTGTAAACAATTTCTCCCACTGATAAAGCAAACCAGTGGACACAAAAAGTATGAGTTCTTGCGGGACAAAATGGCTATCTTGGACGGTATTACTGTATCATTAAATTTGAAACCAGGAGACGAAGTTAATTATTTCACCAAAATAAACAATAAATTTGACGTCGAAGACTGTATATCGAACGCTTTGACTAAAATACTTATTTCACGGTTTTATAATTATTAATACTTAGATGTGAACATCTTTTCACAAATTTCAATATTATTATTTATTTTTCGGTGTATAACAAGTTGGTCGCATTTGTTGTGATTTTTAAACGTTTTTGTTTATGCGCAATATCCGATACTGATTTCACTCATCCCAGTAAATTAATCATGAATCCTTCGTTAATCAGGACCTATTTATGTCTTTGTTCCACATTGGTAAGTATTGAGATCCCAGGTCCGTCTTTCATGAAATGAATATTCGAATCAACATGGCGACTCTTATGAAAGCGACGTTGTGCTATTGTTTCACTCAGTAACGCAAGTTTCCGCCCGAATTAATCCATGGTAACCGCAGTTGAATATTCGGAAGATATTTTATATACAATTAATGAATTCATATTTGCAGGAACTTGGAATAGAATCTAAAAGACCATGTCATATAATTCTCCAAGTTGGTAATTCGGGTTGGATAGTACTAATTTGTCTAATCTGAAATCGTTCTTTAACGTGAATATCAGGCTCTTATTTACAGGTTAATTACGTATATAATTTTATCAGGTGATTAATTTTAAAATAATAAATAAAATATACCGGATCTATCCGTTACCAGTAATTAAATATGACAGTGAGTGTGGTTTACATGTCGTGTTCAAATTAAATTTACTTTTAGAATTTCATTTAATAATTAATTATACAATTAATATATAAAATAAGAGTAATCTAACTTTTATGCACTCATTAAACATGACCATCAATTCTATGCCTAAATAACAGAATAGTAAATAGTAAGTGAATTTTTATTTTTTAAAAACACCTACAACTTTTTATAATTTTTCTCATTTAAATATCATATCGGCTCATTTATATTGATTTATATATCTAGTTGCCAATATTTCGCTTTTCCGTGATGTAGAAACTGGTTTAGATTGTCTACCTATGCATCAATCAAATTAGAATACATAGTAAATAATTCAAGTTTGTTACAAGATATGTTATATATAAATTGATTGATCAAATTATAGATTGAATTGCAGCTAATCCATATTTTAGTGCTAATTAACTTCAATGGGCTGTGTTCGAACTGCATGGTTACAATTAGAATTACTCGCTCTATTTTATTTATTTATTAGCAATTTAGTGGATAGATAAAATTTAGTTCATTGAACGATTTTACTCTGATTAAACCAGATCGCGAGTGCCACGTCTGTAGCTAACAGAATAATATTCATTAAGTAATAGCAGACAGGGCGCCGGAAACGTTCATACACGCATACAGTCACACACAGTCAATACCCCAGTTTTTAGTAAAATAATGCATGAAATTCTTTTATTTATTTAGCTGAGGATAAGGGATACAAAAAAACATGAAGAAGGTTCCTAAGCACGTTTGTGTGTGTCTACACATGTTCGTCTTTCTCTGCCTGACATTTGCTGCATAATACATATATGTAGTAGAAATTTAATAATTTGCTTTCCAAAAAGCGAATAATAATGAACTAATAATATAAGCATTCATTTTCTAGATGAATTTCTTATAATAATAGTTCTCACTTAAGGATGGTCCAGACCTTTGTATATTTTCTTCCAATTCTATTTGATAATATTCAGCTCACCGTAGTTCAACACAAGTATTGGCCTCTGGTAGAAATTCAGATACATATAAGTCTGCAGTGCCTCTCCATGCCTCTGATGATGTAACGCCTAATCTACTCAATTTCTCTTTTGCGACTGGCCGCAAATTGTCAAACCTTTGGAAAAATGATATATTTCGCTCTGCGCTCAATCTGTGCTCGTATTTAAACCATCGCTAACAGCTTCAAATGCGGTTGGCTCGATTTTTTTTTCGTTACGTGAATTGGTATCAGCTGAGTAAAGGCAGAGGGCTTGCAATTTGCCTGAATTTAACGCTACACCGCACACCTTACCGACATATCGGCATCATCTATTACTGCTGGACGATGGTATTGAACATAGTTTTCCGTCGAACAGGCTCAATTATCGATTTAACCCGAGTAAACCGGTATAAAACGCTATAAAACCTAGTCTCATGTTGCCCCGATGTGGTAAAGTCTGATAAGATGTTATATTTGACCAGTTGTTCTGTTTGCCTTAAATTCGATGATTGGTAATAATAAAACTTAATGCAAATATACTTGGCTTAGACAGTCGAATTCATAAATTTATGGTCACTTGTTGAGGCAGCCCCTCGCAACGTAATCAATCTCGATAAGGAGTAATTAATGATTCATTCACTATCTACCCTTCGTTATTCATTCATTATTGCAGAAGAACTAATTAGAATAGAGCGATATTTTCGGAAAATATATTATAATTTTATACATTAATATAGTTAATTTACAAAGATATTTACGCTGCAAATGGTCATTAGCCTGAAAAATTATTTTGCATTTAAAAAATATTTGTTTTCCACGAAAAAAGCGTATTATTACAACATTCTAAAAGATTTTTTTCTAAATGTGTGCATCACGGTAAATAAAGCAATATTCAACTGCTACGTTTAGCAAGATCAGCAAAGAATGTGAAAATGAATTCACCTATAGAACGAGAAATTATATGCAATTTCTACACTCCGTAGGAGAATTTCCGAAAATAATTTTTTCACGTAATAAAATTTTAGTTATATTTTACACTAATGTGCACAATGCTATGCTTAGTGAATGAAGGCGGGAGTTTAGAATCACACGAATATATTAAGTTACGCTCTAACTTATTCTTTATTCATCGTAGCTGAAAATTAACCCAGAATTTGCTTATTTGTAAAAAAAAACTATGATAGTACTGTAAAGCAACAAAATGAACATGTCTTACATGAGTTATTCCAATTGGATTTCCAATAATATGTGCAATTCTGAACTATTTTGTAAATTAGCTATTTGCACATATTAAAAAAAGTTGTTAATATTTCCCATGCTATACTGAATGAAATTTCGTTAGTTATTATTAAAATTCTGCAACTTTTATGCATTTTAAATTTTATCTGAGATAAAAATGTTATAATTAAGCCTAAATATATATTAAAGCAGGTATATTACAATGTTAAAAATGTCATTATTGATAGAACTGAAATGAGCTTCAATTACTGTTGCTATATATAATCAATTGTCGGAAACAATGGAGATTACATTTGATTAAGTGCAAGCATTATAAAAACTACACTCCAAATCGGGCGCACTTCCGAGTCATTTACAAGAAAAACGTAAATGATCTTTGCCTATCGGAAGCTGTAATATGCCGCAAATTTAATCTTCTGCTAAGTGGAGCAGAAACTGGTTAATTGTTTCTGAGTTTGTGCAAATATATGTGTGTATACGAACCTTAGCTGAGCGATTGCCGCGTATTTTATTCATGTTGTACTTGTCATCTTTTTAATCCAACATAGTCCACATTGCTTTCGAATAATTGAATATACAATTTCCGAGAATATTTCAGTAGAGTTAATTTCTGGCAAAAATTAATAATTCTTTTGGAATTCGAGCCAGAAAAGATTCTAAATACCACTTTCGTGGGGAAAATGGTTTTATCAGTTACAAGAACTGTTCCTTTCACTAATTCTATTTAATTAACAAAAATGTAAACACTTTTACCTTATATATATATATATATATATATATATATATTTATATAAATTCAAAAAAGGAAAATTAAAACGTGGAGAGAGTAAGAAATAAGGCAACAACCAATGAATTTCGTGCATCGCCACATTATCTTAATTCTAAAACATGCTTTTACTGCTTGCATAAATCTGTCTGCAGTTTTCCATCAGTAGACAATCGTATGTAGCTCAAAAATTGAAGGTGTTTTATTTCGGAATTATCTGAGTGTCTACGTCTGCGGCAGATTCCGAAGCAGACGTGCCCAGGTTCGAGCCCTGTCCGCGGCAAATTATGGTCAGATTGTGATAAGTTCCCACAAAGGACAATACAGATTTGCTCGATAAATTGCTTATTCTACATTATACAATGCTTAGTTTATATTGACAAATGTATATTCAGATTGAGTCAGATGTTTATATCAAGATCGCAACCTTGATTAAAGTAATCGTTATCACCGCCCGCGCAGCCAATGTTCAATTAATAATGACTAATAGATTCACATTTATTTTTCTTTATATAATTGCTTTATAATAAAATTGTCATCATACCTCACGCATTCATTGATTGGTTATTTAAATCACAAATTACCGAATTGAAAACGAACGCTTTTACTAATTCTATGATGATTTAAAATTTAAAAAAAAATATTAATTTGCTATGATGGTTAAAGTGGTAAAGTAGAGTAAATTGTCCTTCAGGTGATAAAATCATAATAATATATCAATGAATGAGCCAAACCTTATGGAATTAATAGTATTGATTTATTGCACACAAAAATATTTCAAGTAAAGTCAATACAAAATACAAATAGGTTTTATACAATTATGAGGTAAATAATATATTATCATAATTTATATATTTATAAAAAGGAAATGAACACAAAAAATAATAAGATTATAAAAGTAATTGAACTAAATGCGGGGAAAATCGTGATGAGCATTACCTAGTTATAAGACACAAAATTATATCGATAGGAATTTTGCACATCGTTAATACCTATAATAAATCATTAATGTTTAGGTAGCAAGAAAAAACGTTAATTGAGTAGACGAAATTAAAAGTATTAGAGAATTTCATTGTCATGAAAAATTTTGATATTGCCTATCGACACAAATTTTATGGAAAATTTAATTTATATGGATTTAAAAGGTAATAAAGGAAAGTTTTTTGAGATTCTTTTTAATATTTCAAATGTGTGACTTATTTGGATTTTAGGGTCATTGGCTAATTAAAACCAACATTAGACGTATATTTTAGCGTTTTATACATTGCATTTAATTGTTTTGTATGAACTGGTTACTTATATGGAACTAGCTTCGGTTTTGATAGCGTAGAAATGTGAGCGCCTATTTATGGAGCAGATGCTATTGCGTGTTGTTTAATACTGGCTTTGCGTAACCTGTTTATGTGTAATTGATATCATTTATGCTGCCTTAGAATTTTGTTAAGTCTGACGCCTTCCTTTGTTTCTTTCTTGTGATTTAGCACTAATTTTGAGCTTTTTCTATTGTTGTTGGTAATTATTTAATGCACAACGTATGTGCAAATTGAGTACAATGAATTTTCCATATATAATTTTCTTGTCCATTATTGGCCAGTCCAATACCATATTTTGTTGGTGAAAATTTGGTATTGCAAACATATGTTCTTATTAGCATTCAAAAAAGGAGGTCCTATTGTTTGACGTAAAAAGCATCAGAAGTGTTTATAGATTTTTTCTGTCTTACTTTTTTCACAATTCACAGAAAAGTTAAGCATATGTGGCAACCTGCTTGAAATTGATTTTCATTAAATTCTAACTTATAAGATGGAGAAACTCCATTTTCGATTAACAAATGGGGTAGAATTATATTGATCAGCTGCTTTTTGTGCTTTTGAAATATATTTCCAATATGACACGCACTTAAAATAGAAAAAATGGCAATTATTTATGCTAAAATATACCTCAGCAACCAAAAGAAAAAAAGTTCTATCTATCACCAGATTGTGCTTTAGTTAATTAAAGGTACTTGGATATTTATATAGTTGCTCCATTCCGAATTAAAATTAAATGCTTCATATAGAACTTTCATTTAATGAAAACAAATTCTGATATATTATTTCATATGGAATTGTACACACAACAATTGGAATCTTTATATTAGACGTCCGCCAGTGTGTGCAAAACAGGAACAGAATTTTCAAGCTCCTCTTTATTAAAAATGTTTTATTCTCACAATCCTGTATATTAATAGTGCACACCAAATTTAGTAAGAATTAAAAAATTTAAAGCGTTTAAGTTATTCTACTTGTCTTGAAAATAGAATGCTTCGCTTTCTAACTCATAGATAAGTGTAAATAAACGAAGGTATATAAACAAAATATTTTCAACATAGTTTTTCGTGTTTTAACATTACTTCGACTTTTGAATTGTACTACTATCTTCTCTGTACAGGTATTTTCGTTTTTGTGGGCAGTTCGATAACAGCTAACGAAAGTCAAATTTAAAATCAATTTATAATATTGGCCACTGAAACCATTACGTTAATTTATTATTTTTAATGTCTTTGATGTTATTAAATATTGCTACTTTGTTTTTTGTAAACGTTTCTTCTAGTTCCTGCATATAAAAGAAAAATGGTTTACATATTAACTAAGTATGAAGCAAGAAAAACACATAAATATATATTAGATATAAATGTATTGTATTAAGAAAATTACATAATTCTAGTTAATTAATAAAACTTATCTAATAGAGCAATTTCGGCCACAGTGTTCATTCCGTAACACTAGTGGAATTTTCTGCATGAGTAAATCGAACAAAAAATGTATAAATTTAGACCTATGCTACAAATAGACATCCAACAAAAAGCTGCGCAATGTATACATCTTTTATGTTATTAAAAATGATAATTTTTATAAATATTCTTTTAAGGCCAATATTTGAATCGATTTCGATCTCAAGTTCCAATTAGACGTCCCCTATCTCTTGTGACAAAACTGATATTACGCTACTTCAACAGGCTATGTTGAGCTACAGTAGTTTATCAAGATAAGATTTTTAATATATTGGTGGTGTAAGCGCACAAATGCATAGTTTGTCAGTGAAATTCATGCACTGTACCAAGTTTTTCCTTACTGCATTTTCCTAATTTACAAGAACGAAAACTAAACAGAGACCATTTGATTATAAGTAATGTGAATGATTTCACAACAATTAATGAAGAAATTCTGTTTCCATAATTTTACAAAGAAATATCCTTATCAATATGTTTTGTAGGCTTACGAAGCTCCGTGATCTCATTACCCATTACCATCAGATCTAATTGGATTTAAGCCAATGGGAAAACTATTCAGATATAAGAAGACAATGCGTTACTGAGTAAACTTCAAATGATAATTAAAACAGTTTCCGTTTGAATATATCATGTTAAAAAATTCCTTATGTCAAAATAGATTATATATATATATATATATATATATATATATATATATATATATAAACATATATGTCTAATTAGGAAGAAAATACACATTAATAATAAAGTGGATAAAAGCCATTTATTTCGTGAATACTAATCATCGCTTTACAATCATACATATATATACATTTTGGGTTAACAATTGATTATGCTAGTGGTAACAAATCTGACTCGCTTTTACTTCTGTTTCTTGTTTTAGCTGGTTGGTAAGTGTGTATGCGTTTGTGTTTGTGTGTGTGCGTGTTTGCATGTAAAGGTCATTCTCGCAGTATTGCAAAGTGCTGTCTGAGATCTGGTCATTATTGTTTTGATGGCTTGAGAATTAACCATTTGTGCGCATTGCTCTCTGTTACATGTACGAGTACAGATTTGTTACCACTAGCATAATCAATTGTAAACCCAAAATGTATATATATGTATGATTGTAAAGCGATGATTAGTATTCACGAAATAAATGGCCTTTATCCACTTTGTTATTAATGTGTTTTTTCTTCCTAATTATAAATATATATATAAATATATATATATATATATATATATATATATATATATATATATATGAGAAAAAACAAAGTACCCCATGGAATCACATTTATTAATAAATCTTATTTCTACCAGAATCTACAGCCATTATTCTGGATTCGTCAGTATATTCGTTCATTGAATCCCTACTGTACATTATTCGTAACCAATCCCCTCTTCTTTATTTCAGTCTTTGTTTTGCGCAATTTAGACCACTCCTTTTGCGTAACGTCATTTGGTGTGTCATCGCTTTCATTGTAATTGCGTCCGTAATTGATGGGTGAGTCTTATTTTGCAAATCGTAGGCTATTTTTGAAGGCCTGTCAGTTATGTCTTTGTTCCAGTCAAATATAATTTCTTTTTTAAATATATTCTGCACGTTTAAGCAGAGTTTCAGCTTATTAACTGCAATAGCTTGAAAACCAGAAGAATTTTTTCTTTTTTTGCCTTATACAGAACTGAAAATTGTTACTAATAACAGCATAGCCTGTGAGTAGTACATTCTCGCAAATTGCAGATTTTTGTGCAGTAGCTGCACCCCTCTTTAATAGTTTTTGAGGAAGATGCTGATTTGGTCACGTTTCGAGCCTCTTTTTTGACCTGCCGATGTACTGAGCGTTGCAGGTACAATGAAATTTGTATACGGACTTCGGCGTTGACGTCACAGAGAGGCTATATTTTTAATTCGTGCGCATCAGTTTTGTTGTATTTAACACCACTCTCACCTGTATTGATGGAAACTGTGCTTTAGTCGCTCGAATTACTTTTCTTTTGAAGATTTCAATTGGAAAGTCACCTCCAAAGGGAACACTAAGCGTTACTCTATGGGGTGTTTTGTTTTCCTCCAAATTGGTCTCGTTTTAGTCTCTTTGCCTCAAGTTGTATTCGATGAAGCAGTCCGGATAGTCATTACTTCTCAACGCTTCGCGAAGCAAATTTAGCTCTAATTCAATGTTGGTCGGTGAAAAAATCCTGCGTATTCGTGTGCCCAAATTTATTATAAGCTTCCTTTTGTACGCTCTTGACACACTACAGAAATAGTGGATATAATGCCCAGTCCAGCTTGATTTCCCGTGAACTGACCTTGAGATAGTACCTTCTTCACCTCTCGTTATTCCTATATCTAGAAAGGAAAAATATCCGTCTTGTTCTTCTTCTATTGTAAACTTGATTGCATGGTCTACCTTGTTTATGTAATGTAGCAGTGCATTTGTATCTTCATCCTTTTTCAACGACCATGAAAGTATCGTCAACGTAGCACACATCAGAATGAGCTCTATTAATAAATGGTTTTAAACCAGTTGTTTCTAAATGATGCATGTATATGTCTGCCAAAACAGGCCCAAGAAGACTACCCATACCTATACAGTCAATTTGTCTGTTAAAGACTCCTTAGAATACGATTTGTGCGTTGGATGTACATAATAAAAGTAGTTCTTTGGAAATGCGAGCTTTAATAGCAATCAAAGAGGAACAGTCTGTAATGTCGATATCAAATATTATTTACCAATATAAATGAGCAAGTTGTCGATCAACTTACGTAGGCCGATCGATCAGACGGTTAATTACACGAATGAGAGAACATTGTAACTTAAAAGCCTGTTTTAAATCAAATGGTGAATACACATCTGCTATTACGCAACACATCATCGAAACATCGCACGTATGCTCTCCAGAGGTAGCATTCAAAGTAATTACTCAATGCAAAAACAAATGGGAGTTAGACACATACGAAGCCTCATGGATAAAAAAATTGCAGCCGGATTTGTGCAAGCAGATGAAGCATATACAGACATTGAGCTTGAACTGGATGTGACGCACGCAATTGATTGTTTTCCGTTTTTCACACTCTCTCTATGTTCACATATTTTTATCTTGTTTTTCTTTCCAATTTATATATAAAGATATTTTCATTAGTAGATATTTGAGGAGATTATGCGAAAGAAATGTTTCTTGTACCTGATAAAATTTCTTTTTGTTTTTGCACACAGGAAGGGTACAATGAAAAGTAGTTGTCTTATATCGTCCACTTCTTTCAGTGTTTCCGCTCCTGATGATCGTAGATATTCACATAGGATATTTATAGTTTTAGTTATTGGAATGCTAGTAAAGAAGTACTTTATATCGAGGGACGCCATTTTCCTCTCTTTTAAATTCAGGTCACGATTTTTTTCCACAAATTGAAAGCTATCCTGTACAACGTGCTCCATTCTTCCTTTCATGATAGGTTTTAAAATCCGGCATATTAGTCTGGCTGCCCCGTGCTGTGGAGAATTGGCCATAGATAAAATGGGTCTGAAGGGCGGATGTCTCTCATTGTTGGTCATTTTGTGAACATTGGGCAACCAATAAAATATCGGTTGCGTTGAACTTACGGGCTTTGCATGTTTGCATTCTGTAATAAAATCATTTCTCTGCTCTATGTCGACTTTTTGATTAGATTCCGACATTCGAAATAATTCTGTTTAGAAGTTTCGTTATAGAATTTTATAATTTTGCTGTAGTGTCACGTTGAACCATTTCGCATTAAAATTTGGATTTGTTGTTCAGAATTTGTAACATAGCCTGACTATAGTTCTTATAGTTCATTAACACTATGCCGTCCCTTTGTATATATATATATATATATATATATATATATATATATATATATTATATGCTTGCAAAATACCTGTAACAATGTTCTGATACGTTTCATGACATTAGAATACGATTTGTTCACAGAACAAAGTATCCAGATAAAAATCTCTGACATAATCTTCAACATCGTTCGAGCAAACTTTGTTACTGCAGACACTGTAAACATTATCAGTTGGTCAACCAAACTCCTTTAGCGTAAGATGAGCGTGTGCCGAAATTATATTGGTTTATCGAGGATAGTTCTATGATTAGGCTTACTTCAACTCTAGGCTGCAATATTATTGTTTAAACTCAGGAGATCCATTTGAAGCACGTTCCGAAATTGCGTCCAAGCCATATCTTCATCGCTTTTTAAGACATTAGATGAGCCAAATCATATTGATATTGGATAACATCACAAAGATTACATTGCCTACAAATGTGTACTATTGCAATTATAAACATCACATCACCGAGCTAAGGGCAATGGCCCTACTAAGAATTGATTCATCGACGTTGCACTGAACAATATTTGTGTAGATTTTGCATGGTTTCGTTGCTGAAATCTTGGCTAATGAGACATTATGGGAAACATCTTTGAATGCCATTCTTCAAGCGGATATATAACTACTGGCTTTGCAACGTTGCTAATAGCATATTGACATCAAGATGTCCCAACGTCCCGTGTCCAAATTGTATTGCTTCTTTTCACAAGCGCTCCGGCACGTACCAATTCGTTTCTTCTTAGTATTTCACACGGATATTCGATTCAATTTGAGGAGCATCCGGCATCATCATTTTATTGCTAAGCGATTGATAACTTAAGCATGGGTGCGTTTTAGTCTTTTGCTTTGATTCACAAATGCAAAATACTGGATTTCATCGCTTCGCATTGATACAACTCAAAGAGTCCGTAACCATGTTCTTGTCTCTATACTTATGATTTATCTAATTTTCAATCGATAATAGGATTATTTTTGATGAATAGGAATAGACCCTTGGTAACACTCTTATACATAGAGGTACATTTTAAAACAATAATTGATTGCGCGGGTGGTGGTAACAATTCTTTAAATCAAGTTTGCGGCTGGCGGTAGTTTTGTTATGTTGTTCGACGACTGGTTAAATACAATGGGATTAGTGTTTACTTGAAGCTCGCAAACTTGATTTAAAGAGGTACATTGTAGCCTATAGGTTATATTCTAATAAAGGTACACTAAAAAGCCGTTTAGAATAATCGGTTGTTTTACTCTTTCATATTAGTAAAATACGGAACCTTCTTCGTTATTGAATTTGGAAAAAGTCCAATATTTTACCGAATACTTTAGTGAATGTTTCTTGAAAAATGGTTTTAATTACGGACCTGGATTAACTCAAATTACCTGATCAGCCATTTGACTAATGCAGCTTTCATTGTTCCAGTAGGTTTCTTTCTGCGCTTGCTTTGTTAGTTTCGTTTGTTAAACTTGTGAAACCTAATGCAACTGATGAAAGCCTACGGTAAATTAGGCCGAAATATTTTGCAAAAAGAAAACTACTGGAGCAATAAAAGCTGCGTTAGTTAAAAATGCAGATCAGTTAACTTTAGTGAATACAAGTATTTCCATAGAGTATTAAGTAATTGAAACCTAACCGTATGTGATAGAATGGCCTGTTTGTATATCGTTGCGATTTAAAATTTCAATACATTGTAAATGACCATACTTAAGTAAAGCGAAGTGGTTTTATCCCATGTGGAAAATAATGGACGAATTATGCATAACATCAACCTTCCTTATATTTAGTAATAAACTTCTCATACAAATAGAAGTTTTCCTATTGTAACGGCTGCTAAACGAGCTATTTACCAAAGTTTATATGCATTAACTGGTGAAGACACTCCTAAAAAGAACATATTTAAATTTAAATTTAAATTTTTATCATCTATAAAATATGTCGATGAAGTAATTCTAAAACTGGTCTAAATATTATTTACGGCGAATTAGATAAGTAAACCTTACAACAGTAAATGAGTGAAAGTTCATTAGACTTACCATATGAAATGGATATGCAAATGTGTTAAATTAAAACGATATGTTTTTATGAACGAAACATAGAACATTAGTCTGCTTTTCTTTTATTATTAACACTATTTCTGCAGAAAAACTGATATTTTGGAATAAATGGCGTAAAAGGCTCAATTCAATGTGTATTGCCGGACGGGAAAATTTATTAAAGTTACTGAAAGTGCCATTTTGTACAAATAGATATATGATGTATGTAGAAATACCGCTTATGTATAGCACTATTAGAAAATATGATTTGAATAAAATAAATTACAAATGACTGCTATGTAATTGATTTACTAGTTTGAGAAATAGGTTGGACATTAAGCGCATTGACATGGAAATCATTAATACGAATTTTAGTAGAAGAAACGCTTAAATTATGTGGCTGACAGACTAACCAACTGTAAAGTCTTAAAACTTTAGAAGTAAATGGAGATCCTTTTACTGACAGTGAACTTGGGTTTATAGGACGAGCCATATGGTCAATCAAATTGTGAAGAAGTGACTAGAAACCAGCATCCAAACTTGGTCATTTGTGTAAATCGGGTACAATTTAAGCCCGAAACTATAGCAGTTAATATCTGTATATAAAACGCTAAAATTTCCATTCAAGCACAATGTATGTAACGCTAAAATAAGTAAGAACTGCGTAGCAAATTTTGACATTTTTATTATGCATTGAAAATTTATCATTTTTATTCAGTTTGCCGTACTATTCTGATGATGACCATACTCAGTCGTAATGATTCATTACGTAAAATTGAAAAAAATTGGTATGGTATACGACAAAGTGAATACAACTGGATTGGTTTTTATCTCAAATCAACAGACTTGATTTTTCTAATAGTTAAAAACATGTGCAAAATCAATGATTATCAATTATACAACTTTCATCCATTTGACGAACGCTGCGAAAATGTTTTTCGGGAATGCTTACAAATTGTACAGCTGGTATTTTCTATAAATTACAATGCATTCGTAACTACTATGGAGGAGAACCGCAAATCAATATTCGCTTATGCATTGCTATCCTACTCTGAATATGACCCTGAAAAGCTAAAACTCGTCAGTACGTGCAAATGACGGTTACTCTGTTATGTCGGTCTAATAAATTATTAAAATTTGAGTAGTTTTTATCTAAATAAACGATCATTGGTTGCGCGGGCAGTAATACAATTTATTTAAATCAAAGTTGCAATCTTGATATGAACACCATTACCGCCGATCAACTTTCGCTAATGCATTGTTGTTTGAACTTTGTAAGTCAGTTTGCTATTCTACTCTAAAGATAACCCTGAAAAGACAAAATTTGTCAATACGTGCTAATTTATGCACTAGACCGGTTTCGTCCTAATTGGAAACTCATCTCGTACTGGCCAGAATGTAACGCGGACAAAGCTCGAACCTGGGCACGTCTGCTTCGGAATCTGTTGCTTTAAATATTGAGTCACTCTGCCGCAAACTACACACAATTTTTAATCATATACAAACTTATTTAACTTGGTTATTCCTTTTTCCCCTTTAGATAGGGCTCATATGGCATCCATTTAGAACAACGTTCCAATGAACCATCCCCAATCTGTCATTACTCAACAGACAGCACACTACATAGGAAGTGGTATTGAATGAACATTTATATAATTCAACGAATATTGGTTGCGAGAGAGGTGGTAAAATTTAATGTAATCAAGGTTGCAAACTTGATATAAAAGCTTGAGCCATTAAGTACATACATTTGTCAGTTTAAATTAAGAATTTTATAGTGTAGAAAAGTCAGTTACACCAGAACACCGGTTTCGTCGTTATTGGGAACTCATCACGCACTGGTCAGAATTTGCCGCAGACAAGGCCCAAACCTGGGCACGTCTGCTTCGGACTCTGGTGTGCCTAGTGTGCGGCAGTGGGCTCAGTGGTTAGCGCAACAGATTCGGAAGCAAACGTGCCCAGGTTCGAGTCTTGTCCGTGGAAAATTCTGGCCAGTATGTGATGAGTTCCCAATAAGGACGAAACCAGACTATTGGATGAATTGCATTTTCTACACTATAAAATTCTTAGTTTATACTGACAAATGTATGTACTTATGGAGATTTATTCAAATTTCGTCCTAAGTTTATTCTTTAAATCAATATTGATATATTGAATTAAATACCAATCCAGAACAACATTACAAAGCCTTTTCCAATCGTCCGCCCTGACGCATTTCGACGTGAGTCAGACGGAAATTTTGTTGTTCGCAAACTTGATTTAAAGAATTGTTACCATTGTTTAATTTTATTATAAAAGTATATTAGGAGCGACATTTCGTTATAATGTAAGTTACGAAAACTAAGGTGATTTGTAACGATAAAAGCTCATATTATTGTAAGTTCTTTCTCAAAGTTAATTGGAGCTACACAGTTTAACTGCTGTGTAATATACTAGAGCTTCATCGCAATTTTTGCATAATATATGTAAATAAAAATATATTGGTATAAGCAACTCATTGAAAAAGTTTATTTGCTTAATTTATAAGCTTAATACAGGTCAAATAGTCACTTTTAAATTCCTTGAAAACCAATTAATCAATTTTTCTTTTTATATACCATTGATGTATATATATATATATATATATATATGCCTATGCTTGTAAACATTACACAGTATTTTTTACGAAATGAGAACAAATTTAATAATAAAATGAGTATAAATTGTTAATAATGGCTGTTTTTTACAAACGCTCAAATAAACATTACAATCTTTAGGTTATATACATTCTTGGTTTACATTTAATTAATTAAATATAAAACAAATATGATATTGAGCTTTAAATTCTTTTCTTGTCGGTATTTAAGTAAGGCTTGATTTGTGAGCACGTTCGGGTACGTTTTTAATTGTTTTTGGAATAATGGATTGAGTTTGAATAAGTATTTAACTTTGTCAGTCATTTGTTTGCAGAAATGGTTTTCACTTTGTGTTGTCGGTATTTGATTTTTATGATTACAATTTTGGTATGCAGATTGTGGCGTTGATCGGATTTGATACGTTGCTTATTTTGTTTCACTTTGTGAGATTTCAGCGCACTACTGGTTATGTGTCCAATAATATAAGTGTTTTCATCTCTGGTTCGAGAGCGAAATTGTGATCTGGATAGGCTTATTGGGTTGATTAATGAATTCGGCTGACTATGTTGTTTCCTATGTGGAGAATAATAGATATTCGATGTAAATTTTATAAATAATGCACTGATCAAGTATGTATTGTACGTTCGTTCTGGAATTTTTCTACAGAAGACTGGAATACTGTGTATTGAATATTATCTTTGAAAAATTAATCATTTTTCGTTTTTATTTATCTACGATAAAAGTTTTATAGGTATTTTGAATAGAATTAATATTGTAGCAGTCCGCTATTACAGGAGGAGTTGGCCATATATATTTATTATTTGTTATGCTCCCATCTGCAAATGTATAAACAATAAAATTAGGGCAAATTTGCACCTTTTTATATAAATTTACAGTTATTCAAGGCTAATTGTAAAAAACTTGCGTACTGGCAATTCCAGATCAAAATTCTTATGACTATTCTAAGCATTTGTCTGGGATCTTAGTTGGAAAGGAATTTCGAAATAAAACAGGCGAATGGAAAATTGGAAAATTTATGCAAACCTCATATGTAAGATGACTATTGATATCCGCAAAGCGGAAGAGAAGTTAGAATCGAATTTAACAGCACCATATATCGCAGTAAAAATACAGAACTTTATAAAACATTTAAATTGAACTTATCGGCAATAATAGAGAAACAGCCGTTAATATAGACCCGGAATATTTTATTTGTTCAGATAGCTAATACTGATGTACCAGAAGTTCAATTACTAGACTGAGATATGAATGCGTAAAATTGAATTTTGAATTCGTGTCAGCTATTGTGTGACACTGTTTTAATTTCGCGCACATTTATTCGCCTGGCATGTCCTTTACGATATTTACCAAATGCAATAACAGAAATTAGTTATCAATTCAGAAAGCGCTATATATAAAACAATTGCAGCCCAATTTCGCTAACAAAAAAGCGCGTCACAGAAGACAATGTGAATTGAAATTCCCTTCATTTTCATTTTTAATTATCCGTTTGCTTATATTTTTGGATACATAAAATTATTTTTTTGACCAAGTAAATAAGAATAATATGCGAAAGAATAGTTTCCTATATACCGAGTAAATTTTATTTTTATTTTTGCGCATAACAATGGTAATACGGAAAAATGCTTTAATAAATAAGTGCACTAATGACTTAAAAACACAGATTGAAAAGTATTTCATTGTTACAACCGAATAACCGCCTGTTCATTAAGCGATTACGCCTTAAAGGAGATTTCATTCGCAATTTACACATATCGTAACTGCGGATCAGTTGAGGTGATTTTGCATGGTTGCGTATTGCGAAATGGACCAGTTAAAAGAAGAATAATAATCAGTATCTCATAAAAGAATTCTTTGTGTGGATAGAGAATTAGACGAGCTCAATTTTTTCGAAAAATGAAATGCCCGCAATTTTACTATCAGTTTTATCAAATTATTGATAAAAAGATTTATTAATTTCTGAAGCTTTTTGGATAAGAAAATTGCAGCCACCAAATTGCCAAAGTATTAATCATGTAAGAGCACGAAGCCTACATTGGAAGTGGTGCATGTTACTCGCGTTGATGACCTATCTCTTTTTCTTCTGCAAAAAAGTAATCTGTAAACACAAGGATAAAATGAGAAATTCATGTTGCTTAAATATTACCAAATTTAAACTTTTTCAACGCGCACTGGGAAAGTATCAGCAATTGTATAGAACCTCGGATTCCAAATCAATCTTTCAGGGAATTAAATCAACCAATTGAAATGTCGAGCAGAAATGAAGTCATTTTAGCGACATTATTATTATGATTATTATTACAATTCTTATTCTTATTACTATTTTTAATGGATTAAACAACTTTGTTTGGCTGAACATATTTTGCGCAGTTTACAAAATCCAAAAGTATGGGCAAATTTAATTAAAATGACAAGATTCTCGTTTAACGAAATTAACCTGGTAACATGAGAATTATGCAGCGTTACATACGGGAAATATACGTGCTTCTATTGTAACGCATGACCTCAGATTTTTTGCGATTTGTGTAATTTTGACCAGCTATTTTGTTGAAAGACAAATTAAAAGGATTAAGAAAACAAGAAACGGATAGGAGACATGGAGTTTTATGCGAGTGGATAGCGTGTGATTTTGGAAAACTTGTTCTTAAATGACTGATTTAAAAAATCAAGTAAATTACAATCGAAGCGAATTTAACGCGCCAAAATAATAGAAGTGATTCTGGGAAATTTGCGATATTAATTATTAAGCAGAATAGGCATTGGTTTTTGAGCAAATATCCGACTGAATACCAACTAGCACTGTGTATTAAAAATAGGGTTAAACTTATTTCGTTGATCGCACCATAAATCTGAAATAATTTTATAAGAAACGAAGAGCATGGATTAACAAAATCGTTTTTAAAAATTACATGTAATTCGTAAAACAGTATATTACAAGCAGATAAATTTAAAGGCCTTGTAATTACAGAAAAGTCTAACTATAAACCAAATATGTAGGACATCCTGAATGATTAAAAAGACTAGGGCCTGGAATTCACGTCAAAGTAAATAGGCAAAGGTGAGTTGCAGATAGTACATGAAACTCAGGTTTTAACTGATGCCAGTTAATGGAAATGTTGTTTCAAAGAAGATCAGATCGATTGCATCAAAGTTTCTAAAAATGAACTGAGTGCCGAAATCACAGAAACGTTGAATCATATTGGACTACAAAACACGGTTTAAATTTAATTTGTGAAATATTTAATTTTACGGAAGAACAAGGCATATTATATAAACGAGAGAATTTTCCTTATCATTAATTGAAGAAATAAGTTGTTGATAACAACATACTTCGATCAAATGTCGATCAGATTTCCAAGAACGATTAAGAAGAAGGTCAATAACTAGAGTAAATCTCCAGTGTCAAATCGAGTTTTAAATAAGCATCTTTAATTTCGCATCACTTTTATGAAACGGCGGAAATAGTATCTAAGATCATATACTATATATATATATATATATATATATATATATATATATATATATATATATATATATACGGAGAAAAATATAGACAATTGCTCATAGAATTGTTATATTAACAAATCTTAATATAAAGAGCAAACTTTGTCCAAAATATGGTTTACACTTAATTTGTTAAATATTTAATTTTACGTAAGAAAACCGATGTTCTTTGCACGTGGACACACGGGTAGCCGTGAAATAATTTAGACCAGTACATTACAACATACAAGTGGCATAATTTCAAAGACTTGGAAACCTATTTTAGCGCTCAACGCTTGTTAGAATAACAAAAAATTGCTTCATTTCTAGACGCCTCCGTTACATTAGCCACGACAAATCTGAGACAAGAAATAAAAATATAAAATTTATCCTCTAGCATTGAATAAATTAGACGGCCTGTGATATTTATTCGTAATGCTGCAGATAGTCATTTTAATTTTAGTTATATGTTTTAAAAGTTCTCTGTTAAAACAACCGTGCTCATTCATTTTTTGGCTTATTCAAATGTCCTGCACCATTCAGCAAGTTTTCTTTTGATATTAAATTATACAGTATTCGATTTGGCAGCATTATCCTTCGGTTGGGGTATTTGTATCATTTCAATTATGCAATGTGTGACTACTTAGCAACCAACACAAAATTTAAAGTACAAAAATTTGTCAGTATAAAATAGGTATTTCTTAGTGTGGAAAAGGCAATTCATCCAGTAGACTGGTTTCATAATTATTGGGAACTCATCAGGTACTGTTCGAAATTTGTCGCGAACAAGGCTCGAACCTGGGCAGATCGGTTTCTGAATTTGGTGCTCTTACCACTGAGCCACCCTGCTATATAGGCTCTACCTAAAGTAAAGGCTAACCAAGAAAGTTAGTATATAACTGAAAATTGTGTGTAGTGTGCGGCAGGGTGGCACAGTGTTTAGAAAACCAGATTCCAAAGCAGATGTGCCCAGGTTCAAGCCCTATCCGCGGCAAATTCTGGACAGTACGTGGTGAGATCCAAAATTTACATACATAATGGGTCAGATGTTTATATCAAGTACACAAACTTCTTTATAAGTAATTTTTATCACCACTCGCGCAACAAATTTTCGATTAGCAAAATTTAAAGATTTACTTAGTCTTTATATATTTGGCACGTACATTTTTCATCTCGACCAAAGACAAGTTAGCGAATTTTTAATTGTGTACATTAAGGATGAACTCATATATGGAAACGACCAATAAAGTTTCACCAATGTGTTTTTTTTATTACGCTGTATGCAGATTTTTCGATAGTTTATATTAAATGTGCCACTATTAACTTGTATTTCAGGGTACATATCAATTTGGTTGAAGGATTTTCTAAATCGACGTATATTACGATGTGGATACCATAGAACTGAAAATATTAGGTCGAAACATAAAACGTAAACTGGCTGAGCCACGACTTGAGCATCTGCTTGTGTCGAAAATTTATATCAAACGGATACTAAGAAAGTGTATTTTGAAACATTCCGTCATTTTATATCAGCTCATTGTCAATCTTCTTGATCTGACCATGCTAGCAGTAAACAATGAACCCATAGGTCTACCGAAAAAAACACTTTGCAATCTAGTAAATATATTATTGAAACTATGGAAAAAAGTAATTATTCCACAAGAGCAAATTAAAATTAAAAAATAAAATTTTCCCACAGGCAATTCTAAGTTTAGCACAAAATTTGATCTAAGAAGTTAGATATAACTATACGTAAATATTTAATTGCTGAGCAAATTCATCAAATAAGGCCAAAAGATTTCAATAATAAATTTCTTATAAAGTACAAAAATTCAAAATTTATCCAATTTTACATGGTTTCTTTCGTTGTTATTACGTCAATAAAACGCAACCATTGACTCACAGATGTTGCCAATTTTAGTCCCTAGCAAAATTAGTCCAGAAATTGTTTTTTGTGACTAAGTCGTTTATCATAAGTGGTACCAACTTGGTGTTTCATAAGATTTGTTTTTGTCAAAATAAAATACTTTTTAAGCTTCTATTTGACAAAATGGACCCAAGGAAGTATACGCAGAATATAAAAACTTTATTTTTTATCACCAGGCTAAGAAATGGGATAAAGCTCATTAATATTTTCAAGGAACGTAACTAATTTGTATCTGTACTCATATAAGAATGTCTAAAAATATGTTTATATTTTGTAAGGAAACTTGTAGTTTCTTCATACGTTAAAAACATTTATTTTCTGTAAAAAAGCGCCGTACACATGTAAATCAACCATAAATAACAAAATTTCCGATAAATAATGGTAGAAAATCTGGTTTATTCAAGCAATTAATTTGCCATAAATTTTAGTCAATTTTATGTTCGAAATTGATTACCAAAATGTTTACATACTAAACAACCATGGAACAAGCAATGTTACCTCTGATAAAATATTAAATAAAGCATAGTAAAATGTGATAAATAATGATGATTGCATCTATTATTGAATAACAAAGTTTTCATTCAATATTAATGTGTACCGTGAGTTATAATATTTTACCCCTGAAAAAAGTATATGCTACTTGCTTGCTTGGATTGATAGCCATAAATTTCTCGATTTCATGGATATATGAAAATTTAGCCTTTTTATAGAATCATTAACTTCATGATTAGAAAGATAAATAACTTTCGGTAAAATTTTTTTACCACAGTATATGATTAAAAATGTCCTGCACAATACTTGATAATATAAACATTAGTTTTATCACCTTGTATTCTACGTACGTGACACAGACAATTATATAAAAATAAAATATATAATATCAATTGGTCTCAATAATTTAAATATTGGTAGTATTAATCTAATTTTAAGATTATTGTCTGTAATATTTTGGAAGAAATTTTGTATATCTATAAATATTTCGTATGTCGAATTATAATTATATTATTGCAGCATTTGATATGTGTCACTTGGGAATCCAGAGGTTTATCTCCAGAAATCCATATTAGCTGAATATCTGGAACTTTGTGTAGCTAATTAATCATAATAAAAAATAATAATTTTTGATATCATGTTATTCACATTAATTTAATAATTACTAAAGTTTTTTCCTTCAGAGATTCTGACAGACAGAACTTAATGGGGTACCGGCCCATTGGATCACTCAGGCATGGAGGTTGTTGGCGAAAATATATTCAATTTCATTTAAATGATGTCTAAACATAATTGCGTTTAGCACTAACAAAGCAAACAAGACTATAAGTACACAACTGACTGTGATATTTAGAAAGTGATAACACCCTAATTTGCAAATTTAGTTCAATTTCGCATACATCTATTAAACAATCGAAACATCAGCATTTAATTAAGCATAAAAGTAACGTATTTAAGGACAAGAAGGAAATGAAACAAATTGTTGTCTTTACAATGAGTTATGAACTTTATGTCGCTATTTTTTTTAAAAGTTGAGTACAACATCGACACTTTTTAATTGCATACATAAACGCACAATTTACGTTTATTTTGCTTTTCATTTGTATCGAAATAACGCCAAAGTAATTCAAGCATGCTTTGGCATTCCAGTGAAAATATGGCTGCTGGGTTGGTGCCCTACTTTAATAACTGCTTGCAGTACGTTCTTGTTTGCGAGAGACTTGTCGTACGAATGTACCGAAGCTAATTCACGACAATGAATTTTGCCTGCCCAGCCAATCTCGGTATTTACTAATCTGCCTGTTTTTCAGAAATCAGTTCACTAGACTTTTGTCCGTCCTCTACTCCTCACCTTAATGAAATTACGGCCAACAAGCAAACTATCGCAGTCTGTTCCAGCTTTTAACTTGACCATCTAAATTACTTATTGTCTTGCAAGCTCTGACAAAATCATTGGCCAACGTAGATTATTCTAACACATGTACAGGATATAACATGCGGCACCGATCTCTAAAACGAGAAATTGAGCCCAATTATAAACACAATTTTAACATGCAATTAATAAAAGTTTATTATGTTATAAACTCAGAATCAAATATTTTTTTAATAAAAAGTTTAATTTTATTTGCTAAGCGCCACCCATGCTCAATGCTATGGCAGAAGTCTCGAGTTGGAAAAGTTATTCTATTTTTTATAACAATAGCGGGTGGTAGCAAATGCTAGTTTTTTATTTTGCACTATTTTTAAACACCGTAAAGATAAATAATGACAGGCTAAACGCATGTTGCACAGTCTATCTTAGGGCATAAGCATCGAGCATGGTACGTAGTTCGAAGCACACTTCGTCTTAACTTCATCCAGGTTAATTCAATTGAAATCAATCGTAGAAAGTACACTTTCCTGGCGCGATGTTTGCGTTGCACACAACTTTGTACAGGAATTGTAAATTTAGCAAAATTTGAGTTAAAATGTCAGCATACATTCTATGATATGATACTGCCGATAAAATTAGAGAGGACCATTTAGAGCAATAAGTAGAGGATACCAGCAAAAAACCTAAACTAAAAAACAAAAACAGCCTGCAGCAATTGATACGATATTTAAAGGAGTTTTTCAAATTCAAGATACCGGTCGACTCTCATTTTCATACAAACCCACAGCCTCATTCTGGCTGGTGTGATACTGGCCATTTCAGGGAAAATTTACGTAACCTCAACCGTTGTGTTCTAGCATCTTGTTTTCATACGTGAGTACTATAAGCCAATAAAACGCGTTTAAAATTGTTCAATCATAGTTATTCAAATTGCAGCTGTTTTGCTATTTAAAATAAACTAAAAAATGGCCTAATTAATTAATTTCAGTTTTTGTTTGAAATAAAAACATTTTAAAATGGAAAAAATAATTTAGTGGACTCTAATTTTCAATTTTTGTGCTTATATTATTTGTTTGAAACATAATGCTATTAGGTATTATTCCCCTCTACGCTCCCCAGATATATTGACTCCATTCTAGAAAATAAATTTGATTGACGTATAAAACTCTTATTGATACGAGTGAAATTTCGGCTCAGGTAGCATGAATTCATGTCAAGTTGCTTCTTCGAAATTTGACTGCCAGCAGGCTAATAGGCGTGTCCACGATATTTCAACTGATAATTTTATTATTTGGTTTGTAACTGCACTTTGCTAATGGCATAGCCAGCTACTTTCAACGTGAATATAACGTTAGCTTATCCTAATAATAATATAATGAGCAAATTTCCATTAAAAGCAAAACTATTGTGCAGAATAAAAATCCTCAATGTTAAAATTTTTATATCAATTCTTTTTTTTTGCCGTAAAGCCTATGTTAGCAGCCATTCAACTAGAACTAGGATACACGAGGTTTGTCATTTTATAAGTTTTACGATAAAATCCTATCGTAATTTGTTAAAGTTACTTAAATAAATATGATCCATTATTTAATAAGTGTTGCGGACCTAGTAACATATTAGTTTAAATATGACCAGAAGGATGAAACAAAGACAACATGAATGAAAAATTTAATCTCGTGCACATTCATTTCGTGTTTATTGGCAACTCATCAGTAAGAGCCGGTATTACGCCCTTTACCAACTATATATTTGGGTGAGGAATGTTGGAAAATAGCGCGGTATATTTCCCACCTTCCACTCTAGGATATATAGTGGGTAAAAGGCGTAATAATGTTTCCCACTGGTGAGTTGCTCGTAGGCACAAAACGAATATACACGAGATTATACGTTCCGTTCATGCTGTCTTTAGTTTATCCTTCTGGTCATATTTTAACTAATTTGTTATTGGGTGGGCAACACCTAATACACAAATGTAAACATATGTTTTTTCTCCGCTAAAAAATATTATCTAACTGTTGTACATTTAGTTGAAAGATGTCATGATTACCGCGAAATTTTATTGCTGATTTTGTTGGAAGCCAGAGTGTATGGATTTACTGGAGTAACAGGTGTTCAGAAATAGTTGTAATTCTTAATTTTGGTGAATTTTAGCATACATTGAGATCCATTGAGTTGGTACCTTGTTCCTTGTCAGTACCATAATGTTGGAATCGGTTATTGATATTATTGATAAAGAATATATTCTGAGTTTTCTTTGAAGTTATATTATCGAACGCTTTATTTGAAGTTAGCCTCACAACTAGACGTTTACACATTCGTAACGTCCTATTTTCAGACATTCCTCACCCAAATATATAGTGGGTATTGAGCATAATACTGGTTTCTCCTGTAAGCACGAAACGAATGTGAACGAGTTTACACTTTCCGTTCATACTGTTTTTGTTTTATCCATCTGGTCACATTTGAAATAATTTGTTACTAGGTGCGCAACACCTAATACACAATTTCATATATATAATTTCACTGCCACAAACAGTATCTAACTGTTATATGATCGATTTTTATTAGATTTAAGTATTAGGTATTGGTTGCTTTAATTTGTTTCCCATACAGTAGTCATAAGCATCATTGAAACTGAAATCGTAGATTGATAGAGCATAATGAGTGCGCTTCAATTTCAAAGCAAAATATGCAAAAACTCGAGGCACTAAAAAAACGCTTCATTTTATCTATTTTTGGCTGAAATTTCTTTAAGTATAGTTGTGCAAATTTTGTACAAACGATGGCAACGTTTGCCTATGTCTTTGCGTTTCTATAAACGTTAAACTTTTAATTTCGTAAAAAAACTGACTAATTTTGTCTAGCTTGTTATTTATGCCTATTGATTTGTCAAGCAGAAAAATTTCTTATGAATGCAATAATTAAAAATTAGAAAATTCATATTGGTAAGCCCAACGGTGATATCTTGCTATTCATATATTGTAGCTGTCAACTATAAAATTTTTAACTCTGGCTGTAAAACACACAAGAAAATAAGAACACGAAAGAGTTTTTGAGGTATTATTTTTGATTATTAACGGACAGGACTCATTAAGAATGTTCTATCGCTACTTCAAATAATAACATCCTTCTAAGATTTAATTATCCAGATTATTTTTAAGTTTAAGATTACTAAATTCATTCTTATTAAAAAGATATAGTCACTTATTTTTCATTCATTTGAATTTTTTATTGAAGAAATGTTGCACTCCTCAAAAAAATACAGGTATAAAGAATTTAGCCTATGATTTCTCTCATTAGTCACTTTATTCCCTGCAAAAACGTACAATTTCGGCAGATATAATAAAATTTGCGCGGCAGAGTTAAATTTTGTGCATCCAGACTCCACTGACAATGATTTGTGACAATTAATATCATCTGTAAAATGGCCGATGCAAAGGTACCTGCACAGGCAATTGAAAATAGTTGATTAATTTGTAAAGTCAATTTATGAACAAAAACTAGGAGTGAAAACGGAATTTCGCATCTTAAAATCTTATATACGCATTGTGGTTTGGTCGTCGTTGGTCAGTTTGAATTATGCTCTGAAAAGGACGATGTAAGTTCAATAAACGTCAGAAATTTCATCGGACGGAAGGATAGCCATTTGGTGCGACAAATGGACTATAAAAATCAAGGTTGCAATCTTGATATAAACACCGGACCAATAAAACTTTATATCAAGTTCGCAACCTTGATTAAAGGAAATTTTATCACCAACCGCGCAACTATAGTTCGTTTAAATGAACTACAAGTTAACTCGACCTTGTATGAAAATGGCAAGCTTGATAGAAATTAATTTAACCTAAAAGTATGCAATCAGCAATTACGTAGTTAAATAAAATATATAAATACAACAAAAATTACAAAACAATTTATAGAAAATAAATAGAAAAATTTCAGGCGATGTAGTGATCAATTAAAATGTATGCAAGATCAGTAACATTAAGAATCATAATTCTATAACTTTTATATGCATTTCTGTTTGATTCTGGTTTGTCAGTTTACTGTCGTACTTTCAAGATTACTTCGGAAGTTCGAAATGAACTAGAATGTGAGACTTACGCTAGGTTTGCCATGTTGTGCGACATGTTACATAAAATAGGATAGTTGCTTACATGAATTACGAAAACCTGATTTGAAAAATTATTATCATCTACGCAGTCAACAATTGCTTCATTGAATAGCACTTAAAAGAATGACAAAAAATACAAGAAAATTTATGTTTGTAACTGTGTCGTGCTTATGCAGACGGTATATCATTTATATACGAAAGTTTTTAAAATACTCAAGGTAAGAGAAGCGTTTGCGACATTTTAGACTTCGTTTGTCCGTTTTGTCTTGTTTTCATGCTGATCATGGAAGGTGGAAATGCATCATTATGTGCAATTAGCGATAACTTTGCTGTCGTGTGGCTGGTAGAATGAAATGAAACTGGTTTTTATATCAGGTCAGACGACTTCTTTAAAATATGTGCTACCAAAATCTGCGCTAATGTTGATTTCTTATTAGAAAAGCCACTGATTCACATTGCAATCACCTTATGAAAACGAATTGATTTCTTTTATACATGTACATTTTTTACATAACATTATCATCGCGTATAATACAAAAACCAATTCTTCTACCATATCAATTGAAATGGCTTTAGCTAGAGGCAACTACGATCATTTGTTCAATTGATATACTATTTGCGTCCTTAATATCTTTTGAAGAACAAGTCTTAAATAGACATTGACTTATGATAACACTCGTTCGTGTCACTAAGTTCAATCATCCATTTTCCCAACATATATTTGTCATTATTTAAAACTTTTTAAGCTTTGAATGCGAACATTTAAAGAATATTTCATAAAAACATATTTGAAGCATATCTTTGTATACATTTATGTGTTTCTTTCGATGTGTGTAGTTTTATATAATAAAATTTTGAAATTGACATTTCATAAACAAGCAAAAACAACCAATGCCATGGACTATGACATCGTGCTTTTTTATATCTCCACAACAGAAGAATAAATTTATTGACTTTAAAATACGTCTCTCAGTGTGTCAATAGGGGAGGCGAAGAATGCTAAAATACATGTTTATCACCTTGCACAAAAATCTCTTAAAATATCTAAAAGTCGTGGAGAGTAGTTTTAGGTTATTATTTGACTCAGATTAATCTATTTTCCTGTTTATAGATGAAAAAATCAAAATACAAATATTTATTTCATATCAAAAGTGTTCAACAGAAAATTGTTTTCTTTATTAAAATTTATAAATTTCGCTCGTGTTGATGACAGAACCCATTCAGTGGTTGAGCAAGTAGTATATATACCACACGTTTGTGCCTAGGAATTCCGATTTTGATAATTTGTTGCTTAAAGTTTTGAAACAGTCTGTGAAATAATATAATTCGTGATTACGAATTTACGTTCCCTACATCTTAGTTATATAAAGAATTGGCATTTATGCATTAATTATGATCTCAGTCATCCACTGTCATATCGCTAATATTTAAAAAGCAGTTGTGCGCTCCGGTGTTGCTAGATACTAGTCACGCTCCAATAGCAATCCAAAAAGAGTGAACTTAAATTAAAAGTGAGAGCAAAGCGTAAACTTGTCTTCCTTAAGTTTAAAATAATGCATCAATGTTCAAATGATGAAATGAGAAAATTTGCTAAACGGTAACGATTAAACTAGCAGAATATATTGATCACAGCCTGAACAAAATTTTGCATAATTGATTACATGTGCAGACACGTACAGACGTGCAAATAAAAAGATATATAGCTAGAATATGCAGACAATGAAATCACGTACAATGCAATTATTTCGTGTAATAATAAAAAAATGATGCTTTTGAGTTGTGCTCCGGTGTTTAAATCCTTCGGATTTCAAGAACAAAAAAAAATACAATCAATATTTTGGTGAGAAAATTCTTAGTGGACATTTTATAACGACAAACCCATTAACAACCAGAAATTAATTTGAATGAGGCGTTGAGGTACTTTAACTCAATTGGCTGGGACAAGGTTGTGCTGATCACCATTTTTAATAATCGTCATATTTGTGCATTGCTACCTAAGCTTCTCATGGGGTTTGTTTTATTTACTCCGACACGTGTGGAACAAATCTGTTGGCTTGATTATTCAAAATAGAATAATGTCACATTTGTTGGCTTTTTTGATGCGCACCTCTGTCAATTTTTATGACGAAGTATACGAAAAATTATCCGTGGTTGTATGCAGAAATATTTAGAAAATATGGAAGCTTCTGCCCTTTCATCGGTTGCATATTTCATTAATTTATTTGTTTTAATTATTCGTCTACACGCACAGTGACATAAAAAATCATTTGGTAAATTATGGAAAATTGAATAAACCGTATTTTTAACCTTTCTTTGCCATTATTCTTATTCTTGTTCTAAGTGTTAAATCTGCATTGATAACTGAATCCAAACTGGCAAGTAATTACGCGCAATCTTTCTTTTTCAAGTCAGTTTGCTTCGAAATATACCAATTTGTCAAGACGTTGTAACATTTTTTTAAAGTATCTAAATTCTTAATGGCTAAACATATTATGTGAACGACTAATAATTTTAAGGTTTCAGAGCATGTAAGGTATAAGTCTATGTAGAAAATCGAGGAACTCCATGAAACAGCATGAAAGTTGAAATGCGATTGCCGTGTACACTTCGTGAGTACTATCTATTCTTCAGTTGAAGCCTAGGAAACGCTGAAAAATTTAAGAATTTAAGCAGATTTTCCAGGCAAAAGATCAGATGTTAAGATGAAGGTGAAAAACTATCCGATGTTAATTAAATATATTGAAACACAAATATCTATATATTACACTTAAACGACAATAAAAATGCTATGATTATTCGTCCTATAAGGCTTTCCCGAAAATAAAGTTTTCTAGAGTTACAGTACCAGCTTCTACAAGAGGTAGCCAGCTAGCATGACACGCATGGGTCAACGGAAATACACCTTTTGCACATATTCACACCTGCCTACCATTTTGCTTCTATGCGGAATAAAATTCCACTTTGCACACCAGGCCTAAATTTAAAAAAAATGTACGTACGTCAGTTATTAGAATTTTATGTTATTTCATTTACTGTTTTATCGAAGACAGTGGTGTTGTTTGTTATGCGTTAAAACCGACAATTTAAGGCTAATAATTATATAGAACATAAACAAGATTTCGGCACAAATATCGGTCGACTATGACGATAATCAAAATTAAGACATGATAGATAAGGGAGCTATATATGATTTTGATATCATTGCTTTTGGGTTGTTATTTAACTGAAAATTGCATGTAGATTGCGGCAGGGTGGCTCAGGGGTTAAAGCACCAGATACCGAAGCAGACGTGCCCAGGTTCGAGCTCTGTCCGCGGCAAATTCTGACCAGTACGTGATGAGTTCCCAATAAGGACGAAACCGGTCTACTGGATGAATTGTCTTTTCCCATTTGTAAAATAATTAATTTATACTGAAAAATGTATGTGCATAATGGATCAGATCGCAAACTTGAAAAAAACGTAACTGGACATATGTCATTTTGAAGAGCCTCCGCGAAGACATTATATAAGTAACAAATAGACTTAAAACGCAGTATTAATTATTGATGGCACTTCAACTTCAAGTTATAATTAAAATGCCATTTCAGTATTAATTGACTGATAGACCCAATGTAAAGTGAATTGCGCTGGATTGCAAATGGCAATAAGAAGTTTGAATTTTATTAAAGTGTAAACTAAATATTTAGAGTAGCATAATTTCGTATAATTTTTACCCGACAGTTACTTTTCATTAAGATGTTCAGTATAGCACTAGTAAATATTTGATTTGAATGCACGTTATAAGCTGTATTAACTGTTGGACCTATATTACCTACCCTTAAGTTCAAAAACATTTCGGGGTATTCATAAATCACATCGTCAGTGGTCTGTGAGTGTATTGCAATAGAAAGTACATAAGAATATATTTGGCCGGAAATCTGATTAAATATTTGCAGTTGCTGGGGTTCTACTACGAAGCGCGAGTTTCGTGCAACCTCAGCTATTATTTGATCGGTCATCTGATCAAATTTCTTTGTTCATAATTTTAAAGTCTAATTAATGCAAGAGCTGTACCAATTAACTTTAGTTACATGAGCAAATTTGCATTCAAATTAATCAATACGTAAATTTAATAGGCCATTGGTGCATTTGCTCTATTGAATTGCTGCTAGTTGTTGTGTAAAGCTGGGTCAAAGCGTAATTATACAAGTGTCCATTAGCCTCGCAAGTTCAGCCGTACTAATTTGCAGAATATCATCACGTAATTAGAAAACAAGTCGTCTCTCAAGAGAAAAATAATCTTAATTGCTATCTCATTTTTTTCATTGATGCATGATCTTATTGCCATGCTGAATATGGAAAGAATGTTGGAATTTATAAAATTTATTTTACTTGTTTGCTTCATTACGCGTTTACTGATTTGGAAATAAAAATGCTTTCTGTCTTCCGTTAATGAAGACGAAGGCAATTTTCATTGTGCATGTACTTTGAACTGAATGACATTCTGCAATGTTGCGGTTGACGTACGCGGGTTATAGTTTTGCACCAACAGTTTCACAAACATCCGATTGATCACAGTTTACTTTTCCGTATCTGTTTTGCCTTCGATTAAACTGGGCGAGTATTGGTCCCTTCCTTTCGGAGGCTTCAACATCGTTCATACTAACCATTGGAAATGCGGTTCTATCAAATCTTTGTTTACTGGCGAAGTTTCGGAACAAGATTTCCCGTTCCATCATCAGGCTGATAGTCACATATATACACAGCAAAATAATCACAATAGCAAATTTAAGCATATGTGGTAACCTCGTTCACGAAACGGTTCTATTTATATTTTATTTTTTTGACTCACCAAATGCTCGAAACAACGAATTTTCCCTAGTAACTAATCTCTCTCTCTCTATTTATATATATATATATATATATATATATATATAGATCGACCTTTCAAACCAATCCTTATATATAATTGCATATCTCAAATTCCCGGTAAAAAAAGTCATCTCATGTGCAGAATGTTGGAAGGGAGAGAGAAAGTATCGACATAACTGCACTGCTGCGATGTGACAGTAATCAAAATTAGAAATACCAGCACCGTAAATCTCGAATGTCAACAACTGTGTTTTTTCTAAAGCGGGGAATTCTAATGTATGCAATTGCGTATAAAGTATTGCGTGCCTAGTAACAAATTAGTTCAAATATGACAGCAAGTTACCTAAATGGAAAGAGAGTGAATGCCCGTGAGGCACTTCAGTTATACATTAGAGTTTGGCATACGATTTTTTCGGTTTTGGTATTTCTAATTGTGAATACCTTGACATCGCAACAGTACTGTTATGTTCGATACGTTCTCTCTCCCCTACAACATTCTGCACATGAGATGAATTTTATATATAGGGATTGGTCTGCTAATTTCAGATAGATGCGGATATATTTATATATATTTAGTTTTTGAGTGAGGGTTTTCATGTGCGCTCGGCATATGCATATATTGAGTTTATTTAATGAGACAAATTAATAGTTTAAAACAATTGGTGAGTTAAAAAAATAAAATATAAATAGGTCTGTTTCATGAACGAGGTTACCAAATTTGCTTAAATCTGCTATTGTGAGTATTGTGCTGTGTATATATGTGACTATTAAGCCTATTGATGGAACGGGAAATCTTGTTCCGAAACTTCGCTAGTAAACCAAGATTTGATAGAACCGCATTTGCAATGGTTAGTATGAACGATGTTGAAGCCTCCGGAAGAAAGGGACGAATACACGCACAGCATGATCGAAGGCAAAACAGAAACGGAAAAGGAAATTGCGATCAATCGGATCTTTGTGAAACTGTTGGCACAAAATTACAACTCGTGTACGCAAAACGCGGCACTGCAGAATATTAAGCTTGGATCCCGCAAAAATTCAAAAAAATTGAAGGAAACGTCAATAAAAAATATTGAATAAGTGCTTGTTCTAGGATGGCACACCAGATAATGATCAAATAAAATCGTAAAGTTTCTATAAATGTTATAGACGGTAGTTTTCCTAACTTGTGCCACTTGGAATTAAATCGATTATTGATTATATCAATTCCACAAACGTGATTTACATGTTTTTTTTCACCACCTGCACAACATATGTTGGTCGCAGTTAGAACTATGTGAATGAAGTGGAAGTTGCAATTGAGCTTGTTTCTGAATAAATGTAAATTACACGGTGGATATTTCAGTCCAGTAAACGTCGTATGAGAATTTTATCTTTGATTTTCAACACACTATAAAGAAAATTCAGTTGTTTAATTTAAGTCGGTATGCTACCATTTTGTCAGGATGACGTAATAAGTTTCACACTCATTAGTATGTATGATAGTAGTTATGGAATTACTTCACAGAAAATGGAAATTTTGAAGCACATGAAAAACGTCTCATATGAGAAATGAATTTAAAATATCCCTATGTTGGTTATATAAATACAAGAAATAGGTCACTGTTATAAGAATGTTCATAAAGGCACCAAAAAAATTAAACGAATGAATACAATAATCATTGGATACCGTTCAATTTAAATTTATGTTGAGAACAAATTAAATTAAAACTATAAAATCGTTTTCCCCAATCAAAAAAGGTTCGGCGGAATTTTAGGCGTGCAGTGACCCGAAACAGAACATTTCAAACGAAAGAAAATCGATAACAAAGCGCTAATATATTTCAAGATGATTTTTTTGTTGACAATTAAATTTTGGGAAGTTCACAACTGACTAAATGTCTTAAATTTAAACAAAAGATCTTAAGTTTCGCACATCCGCAAAACACTTGACAGCGAGTTAAGAATATTCCGAAGTATTCGGTGTACTTTTATATTTGAATGAAACCATCTGGGTTTCAAGATATCGTGTTGCATAAAATTTAAACTGTTTTTTTATGCAGATACGATAAACATATTTATCTATTGTATATTAAATGACAAATAAATTCTGTTATTTATAATTACGAAGTCGTGCTCCGTCAGTTGAACATATTAAAATTATGGCTGCGTTAGTTAATGAATTAAATAAAAAATATTGCTGTTGCATACTAAAATCAAATTTAAACTCTTTCGAATAACTTATTATCATTTTGATTGCGAACATATCGGAGTAACGATTAAGAATATTTTGAATTAATTGAAACCCCAAAAGATCCGGTATAGAATTTTGCAACCAGTTTAAAACGTGCTAAAAGAAAATTTGACCGCCTTAAAAAATAATTAAATAGGGAAATAACACATGACACTGTAGGCATTTTACAATATCAATTTAATAATTATATTAATTAATTTATTATTTCATTTTACAAATAACATGATTGAGTAGAGAAATCTAAATGAATCTCTGCATACGTTGGACTATGACAATAGCTGTTCATTAATATTTGAATCAATATGGACGGTCATTAATTAAATTTATATTATTTAATAAAACTTTGTAACTCAACAATAACTAGTCCGTTATCAAAAACATCTACGTTTCAACTGAAGCTATTCGACAATAAATTTAAGTTAATTGAAGGCGCGGGAATCAGTGAGATCTGCCATCAGTAATTCACTTGTTCAAATTTAGAATACCAGTATGATGAACTTGGAGTAAAATTGAGATAATCTGATGTTTCATATTAACGTGAATTAGCTTGTGTCTAACAGAGACACAGATAAAGTCTCGATGCAATGTTCTTGGCCTAAGTCGTACATTAGAAGTTACTGCGCCATTTATGCAAATAAAACAAATAGCCGATATATTACTTAAGTTTGGCAATTGAAATTATAGGGCTTGAAACTGTAAAATATGCAAAAATCAGTTTAATGCGAAGGCATAACGAATAGATATATTTGAAAATTTATTTTTGAGGAAGTTTTCAAGAAATAATACAGAATATAATCTCGTTTTATTATTCAAGTACAGTATAAAAAAATAGAGGCATTTAGAAATTATGTGGCAAACACTCATATGTGCGCGAGACAGTTAATCCGAATTTTCAACGCCAATTCAAATGCTGTTGATAGGCACTTATGGAGCTAGAAATACATATATAAGTAGCCAGAGAACAACATGCTTCAAGTGGCTGCTCATCGAAAATATTCTATTGGATTAAATAGAAGAAAAATATATTATACATTACACACAAAATTGTCAACCAACAAATGCCAAACCTAAACGGTTAAAAAGGTTCCACCAAACTGATATGATACTCGAATGCGAAAATATTTTCAATCCCTTCTAGATTATTGAAGTATTTCACTGAAGCCTTCAATTTGATATTATGATCATCAAGGCAAACAATGGAATGCCTACAAAAGATCCTTATACTGCTATGATAGATGAATATAATCACAAGTTTATCGTTCCGTCATTCTTTTGCAAAATCATTGCCAGCACAAAAAACTACTACTTTATTTTAATTTATAACAGTGGTGAATTGGAAAGGTTTTATGCGTCAATGGAAACAACGTTATCTTTATTTGAGTGTGTAAGATATTCCTATATATTTTAACAAATATTTAAATAAATAAATAAATAAATAAATAAATAAAATTATAAATATATATGTCATTGATATAAATAATAATTGCATAAAATGGGAAATGCAATTGCTCGGCTAGAACCTACAGTCCTTATTTAACATTACTGGAGTCGTTACTAGAACTGTCGCAGACGGGAGTGGAACCGGGCGTCATTGGATTAAGTTAATTGAAACTCATTTACTAGGCAACGGAAGCCACGGATTATATGAAATTTTAAGTTGTATGAAAAATTTAATGAGATTTGTAAAATGACAAAAACGGTCTGCTTAATAGTTTGCCTTTAACACAAACACACATACATACACACACGTCTATATACACACATACACAAGCGCATATAGACATATATATATATATATATATATATATATATATATATATATATATATATATATATATATATATATAATGTGCTTGTGAAGGCCGCTTTTTCTATCCAAATATATCTATATATAATCAAAAGCTATAATTACACAAAAATTAAATATTTACTGATATCTAGATATATTGAATTGAACTATAGTGGCAGGAGAGTTTTGTCAGAATTTCCTTCGGAAAGGCCTAACATAATTGAATACAATCCGCAGCAAATATATCAATTAGTTCATCAGTATCTAATAAGAGTAAAAACAATCTACATGATAAACAGCATTTGCTATCTTATGCATTGCTTGGATCATTCTGCTAGAATATATATATATATATATATATATATATATATATATATATATATATATATATATATAGTGTGTGTGTGTGTGTATATTGATATTAATGTTCTAGAATAAACTTTAATATATTAAGTATTTAAAAAATTCGTCAAGTAATCATTAAGTAATTTTAATCGGTTTCAACTGAAACATTTCGTATCGCGCCAAAGATTTTTGGCTTAATTTAGCTGTGCTAAATATAGTACATGTTATAAAAGTGCTCTAAAAATGTGGGCACAATGAAATACATTCTGTGACTATTATTAAATAAAAAAACAGACTTAGTATTAAAAATATGTAGTGCAACTGATTTAGGAGAAATTACACGGTAAAAATGTTGGTTTGCAGTTAATCGTACTTTCATATCCAAATTGAAATTGGTGGTTCCTTTGAAACCGCTGCGAGTGAAAACTAAACTACTGAATGATAACTTTATTTGGTTGGTTTGAATTGATATTTGTTCCATAATAAACTTTGTTTATGCAACTTAATAGTAGATCTTAAGGAAAAATCGAGCCATATTAGGTTAGAACCTGGTTAACATCTTTTTGTCTTTATTATTGAACATACAGTTTTCATTTGGCGCAAAACTTAATGTTGCTTAAAAACGTGCATATATCAGATCTTTGATTTCTTTAACAAATTAGCATACATGTGGTCTCCCAGATAAAGTAGGAAACGCTGTGTTAAATCTCGACTTAAATCATCGGGTGATATGTCGGAAAATGGGAATCTCAAAGGTTTTCAACACTTATTGCTTTGAATTTGTTAAATTAAGTGCCTCACCAAAGAAGATTATACTTAAAATATTCATATAATAAAATTTGTAAGATGCCATTTTTTACAGAGTAAAACAGCACATTTACATTCTACTCAAGCAGGGTTTTGCATTTTATTGACGTGGTAGATATGCAAGATTTATCATTATGTAATTTTTATAGATGTAGATGGGTATATTAAGTCAGTCTTGCCAATTCTTTAATATTATAGTGGAAATACTCTTAATTGTCACAACATTTTGTTCAGATATACTTTGGAAAGTATAAAGATAAAATATAAAACTTTGCAAATATTAAAAGTGTTAAAAAGTAAACACCATCATCAAAACTACCGCCAGTCGCTCGCACAGACGCGTTTCGACCTTCCATAGTCATCATCAGAGTACAACGGAAAACAAACTAGCGTGGATGTACCGTAGTTAAGCTAAGTTTTGCATCTGTAAAATGGGGGCGAATGTCAAACAAGGAACGTTTAACCATTTTTGTGCATCTCTTTAAGTTTAAAATCAATTCCCAAACATTACATTTCTGTTTGCATAAATCATGCTTAAATTGATTTAACCACATATTGATTACTCATTACTGGCAATATCTGGTTAACTTTTGTACGAGTTTTTGAAACATTCATTTAAAATGCTGTGCTTTCTGACTGACCCCACTAAATATATTGAAAACTTGCGCGTGTGTAGCGGCAAATCATACTTGAGGTCAACAAAAACGGAAGATTTCCTGAAGTTTTGATATTAGCCAATACACTAAATTAGCAGTATTAAATGTACATTTCAAAGAAATTTATTCTGTTTTCGTGGAAAACAGCGTAATCATTAAATCGTATGTTCAAGTAGATTGTTTTAATTTATGGTCCAACACTCGTATATTTCTTTTGAATTTCTATTTTATTTTTTGACTCAATCGATTTTTCAGCATAGCCATTATATAGTTATTTATTTGTTTGCTGTAGAATTTTCAATCTGTCTATCAACTATGGAAATGTTTGAATGACACGAAAGAATTGTTGCTAATTTATATTTGAATATAAAAACTGCTATTATTTATATACTTTGCAAAGCATTTGCGCTAATGTTCTTTTTTAATTACCACTGCAAATATTTTCGGAGCAAATCTAAGAACGGTGGTTGATTTTCCATTGTTCGGATATGGAATTGCTATTATAGAGTATTGAATCATTAAAACATTTTTCAGAATTATGACCTGCTTTTAGTAGTAAAAGGAAATTTCATCAAAGTGTCGAACATTACATGAACAATTATTGAAAACTTTTTTCATTAATTAAATACTGTTTGTTGCGGAGAGAATATATATGCAAGTATGTACTAGGTTTTGCGAATCTAGTTACAAGTTAGTTCAGTTGTGACAAGAAGGTTAAACCAAAGACAGCATGAACGGAAAGTATAATCTCATGCACATTCGTTTCATGCTTACAGACGATTCATCGGTAGGAGCCGCTATTACGCCCTTTAACCACTATATATTTGGGTGAGGAATGTGGGATAACCGTCCTATTATCCCATTCTCACCCAATAATTAAGGCATCTAACTCCAATGAGACGTCAGCCAAAACGACTGTGCAGTAGTCTCATCCCTTTCAATAATGTTTTTTGAAGATGCCAATGGAACATCTCCGCACAATTGATACGAAGTCTGAGGGGTTCCACTCAAACGGAAGTGCTCTTATTTTGCACAGCAATAACAAGTTGGCGCGGAGAATATCTTGGAAACAGAGATGGTAAGATTTTTTGCTCTACTGATTAAATATAATGTCACTTATTGCCTAAAAGAAAAAATTTTAAACAAAGACGCATAAAAAGTAACCAGAATACTATTTGAATCACATACAAAATTCTGTTAACAAAGGGAATAAATTTCTAGGAATTTTCGCATCGGTTAAGTTAAGCTAACTAGCCCTTTCGCTTGGGTATGTAGTGGGGTATCGACCAATGTTAAAATTGGTCTCAAAGGAAACCTTATTTGTATTTTTTGTCATCCGCTGTTTCCCGCGTAACAAAAGGGAATATGGTAGAATCTAGCATGCAAATTTAATGAAGCTATACTTAACATTTTATACAAAGTAGCTTGTATTCCTTTTCATATATATATATATATATATATATATATATATATATATATATATATATGTATATATATAATGAAGTATAAAACCAGTATATGTAGACGTATATTATTCATTCATTTTATTCATACAGAACGAACATGAAAACAGAAAATTGTAGAGTTAAAAACGGACTGTCTATTGCCAATCCATTCACTTATATGAAATATTGACCATAGAATTTGAATTGAACAAATTTAGTGCACATATTAAGGAGAAATTTAAGATGACTTATAGATGCAGGGAAGTAGAAGTAGATTGTGTCTATGAATTTCAATGGTAATCTATTGATTTGTCAACAAAGATACTTGCCAAGTGATTTTTTTAATTTGCTCGAGATGACAATGAAACTGCGATAAACATTAGTTTAGGGAGTCCACTTGTTGAATTTCACATGCCTTATCTTGTAACATTGTAACTGTAACAACCTTGTTAAAATATTACCTAACATATCTGAGATATTTTGATAGCTATGCCACAATCATAACAGAACATTTAAAAATGAATAACATTTTTAACTATTACAATAAAACAGGATATCATAAACGGTTTTCGTTCTAGCGCAACAATCATCAGTATATGTCGTTGACATTCCTTGACGTCTTGAAGGTGGTAGTCTAAAATTGAAAATATAACGAAGATTGACAGACTGATCATTACATCTATTATCAAAGCAATGCTCATTTTCAAAAAAATTGACGAAGCAATATTTGCTGAAGAAGAAAGAAAATCTGTTCTGAAGAATGTTAATACATTTATCGTGTGCTGCTTAAAATACCTTATTCGAAAGCGAGTATCCTGAAAAATTTTCGACGGAAATATAGCAACCTCAAATAACGGATGAAGCCGTATCCATCCCAAACACGATATACGCCATTAAGAGTATAATTTTAGGCGGAAATATTTCCTCCAAGAATTTAAAGAAACCGACTTTTCTAATGGGAATATTTGCTAAATTTAAATGTGAAGAATACGCACTCCGTAATCACACGGTACGAAATATTTTAATTATAACAGCGCAACGGAGAATGATCAAGCTATGTCGGTCGAACTAGCCGAATACTATAAGAAAAGTTCAAATGCATTTACGATTAGACATAGCTGACAAAGCATAGCAATCTTCTGAAATAATTCAATAACTTGTTTACAAAAATCTCACTCCAAGCCGGGCTAGTTTCAAAGATCTTCAAAGCGAGATATATGACTGAGGCTACTAGACGGAGCATACTTTATCCGCACTGTAATAAAAAGGAAGTTTGGACATGAATTAAACATAAACTGGCGAATTGTTCACGCTTTTAAAATTAATTATATGGAATATCAGATCGTGCAGTCGAGTTGAGATCTGGCGACTCATTTGACGGTTTTAGTATTTTGTTCAATATATTCGCTATAAAATAAACTTATGTCTCAATAGTCAATTTATTCGTCAATTTTGAAAAACTTGAAATTAAAATGACCGTATAAAAATTTATATATGGTCGCCAAAATACTTTAAATTGGCAAAAGAGATGATTTACTTCGCCTAATTATCTTATGTCAAGCTATCTCTGAATTAAACAATAATTGATTGCGCGGGTGGTGGTAACAATTCTTTAAATCAAGTTTGCCATCTTTAGGTATACACCAATCCCATTGTATTTAACCAGTAATCGAACAACATAAAAAAATTACCTGGCAGTCGCAACGCACTGACGCGTTTCGACCTGCCATGATCATCAGCAGAGTACAAGAGCAAACTGGCTGGCGAGGATCAAACCGCATTGCATATATATGGAAATCAAAATTAGATATGCCGCTCCCTCCTCTAGTAATCTTGCATACATTGTGCGTGTACCCGCAAAATCAATTATTGTTTAATAGTATCGTCTCTATATATGTGTGTGGAGTAAGCTATTAAAAGCTAATGTTGGTGACTGTATAAAAATTGTGCAGCCGACATTTCCAGTCAAGTATAATGTATGCAAGACTACTAGAGGTGGGAGCCGCATATCTAATTTTGATTTCCATATATATGAAATGCGGTTTGATGCTCGCAAGCCAGTTTCCCGTCGTACTCTGTTGATGATCATGGAAGGACGGAACGCATCAGTGCGTTGTGAATTGGCGGTAGTTTTGTTATGTTGTTCGATTACTGGTTAAATACAATGGGATTGGTGTTTACTTTAAGCTCGCAAACTTGATTTAAAGAATATATCTGGATTGTTAAATAATATTTAGACGTGAAACACTAGTGCATCGCTGCTGAATCACAAAATTTTATTATTGAGTATGTTTTTGACATATTAATCGCATAAATTATACTTAAAATTAATATTTTTCAAATTTAATTAATAAAGTAAACATATTAAATCTTCCGGCAAAATTTAGAAGGAAGCAGATCAAATGCCACGAATTAATTTTTAACGGTTTATATTAAATATGTTCAATATGTTGCTTCATTTTAAATCATGTAACTTAGTTTATTATTAACATTTAATGACACCTGCTTTATCGTGTAATCGACACCATAATATGAATTACGTAACAAATCGAAGCCCAATTTGAACTATTTATTATCGAGGATATTAAAAAATGCCTGAGAATTTTTTGACTAATATAAAGTATGGAAATTATGAATTTAAACATAAAAGTCACTAATTAGATTTTTTGGGCATAGCAGTTTCAGCTAAATACTTACACGTTAGATTTTCGCAAATGAGTGCAGTCCATATGATTTGATACATTAGTTTTTAAACATTAGGTTACCGACTGAACAGGGCATCTGATGAATACAGTTGTTGACCATCAATTTATTGATGAGACAACGAAATTTTATTCAACGTACAGCTCTGTTTCTAATGTTCTCTAAGTCAGAAAGAATTCGGACTGCCAGAAACAAAAAAAGTGTAAAACCTTGTAGTTATAATATATTTTACCATTGTGCGTCTGGAACAGATGTATCAAATTCTATTTAACTGATAATCCCGTATCTGGTCTGAAATAAAAATCTGTATTTGATGGCTAGGTAGTCATTTAAAATTAGTCATTATTATACCACCAAATATTTTGGAACATTTTAATTATAATTTTGAATCAATAGATACAAATTGATCAAGAATATGTCATTAAATGCCAGGATCTTGGTGCCAAAATTACCTGAACTGTGTTTTAACTAACGCAGTTGCACTTTTTCCAGTAGTTTTCTTTCTTCACCTAAATATTTCGGCTGCCGTTATCGACAGCTTTATTCAGTTGGTGTATCCTCACCAGTTTTTAAAAAAATACCATACTAATGATGCAAGCGCGGTATTTCCTCTGGCTGAAATATTTATATTTCAGACTCATATTTCACTATATAGTGCGTGACACATGTGTGTGTGCGCGCATTTACGTTAATTTATTGTTCTTCTAGGTAAGACTAGAGTGGCTGAATAAGAGTTTATCATTTGCATGCGTTAGACAATTTCATTTATACACTCCATGTAAAATGACTCAACTAAAATTGCCCTAACATTTCCTGGGGGAAATTGAGACCAATAATTCAGAAACACTCGTCATAAACACACGCCATTATGAGTGATAAAATTAGAAATCCGAATGACCAATGCACGTGTTAAATTTAAATCCAAACCACTCAGGTTGTACTCAGGGTAGGCTTGTTAATAACAGTCATTGGCATAACATAAAATAGGTTCTCGTCCCGCATGTGCATGTGTATGTGTATACATAACCAAAAAGATTCTGTTAGAAATAATTGACACACTTGTAGGTACATCTAAATGAAACTGCAGTTATTAGACATTAATTTACCCTTTGCACGCGTCAGACTAATTATAAATTATAAAAATTTGAAATGCTGTATTATTAAAATGATCTCAGTAGGTGGGCTGGAGATGCAAAACACAAAAATAAGCGTGCAAAATACTTGGAGTGTTAAAATCAAACGAGTAATTAGAGGTAAATTTTTGGAAGACTATATTCTCAATCATTGAATATCCACTAATTGAACAATAAGTCCACCAATAAGTCAATATTAATCCGATATTCTTAATCTTTAACTGCAGCTAGCTTCAGTTTCCAAATCTTGCAATCGTCTTTTCCTGCAATTAGCTAATATTATATTCCAATTCGAACCTAACGATTTTTCAACAGCTGATTCATTCATAATATTATCTCTATATTTAATTTCGATAGACTCTCTAATAAAACTCGTTACCCAATAACGACTACATATTGCCACGCGTTTGCAATCATCCCAGTTAATAATGTGCCAAATCTCCACTATATGACGGGCAATGTCAAATTTAGCAATATATGCATACTTAAATGCAGTTTTATGTTCACCTCTTGTTACCTTGATTGGACGCATGTACTCACCAACATACATGAGACGAAAACCATTGCAAGAGATTTCATACACCCCATGATGTTTCCAAGAGTGTAATCATTTCTTTTTGATATTGGGAGTATAGTGCCTAATGTAAGGTATTATTTTAAAACGGTCCTTATATTGTATTTTAAATCTATTGGTTTCATTTTCATATTTAATATAGAGTCAGGACACAACATGACCTTTACGCTCTTCCATCCCCTTGTCCGCTATAATGTACCTCAAATCAGAATTCAATTTCCTCACAAAAGCCATTGTTGTTGCATCTATTAAACGAAGAGGAAAACCGTTATCCATGAATATATTGCATAGTCTACCTAATTCTAACCTCCTGCGCAATATATCTGTTAAGCTGGATCTTCGAAATGTTAATGACTTTATGACATCGATTTTCATACGATACGGGTGATTGGACATGACATTAAGAAGGATTCCGGAATAAGTAACCTACTTGTAAATATATATTTTTAATTTCTGATCATTTCTAATTAATTTGACATCATAAAATGATAATTCACCTGATGATTCCCATACCAGAGTAAATTTAATTTCGTTCATTCGATTAGCTAAATTTAGGAAATATTCAATCTTATTATCACCATGGTTCCAGATCATTAATATATTATCCAAGAAACTTAGGAAAAATTTTGGTTTCAGTGAAATCTTCTCTAAAAATTATTTTCCAAGTAATTCAAAATGATATTTTCTATTGGGACCGACAAAGGATGTCCCAGTGGAACATCTTGATGTTGTTTATAAAATTCTTTCTGAAATTTAAAATAAGTAGAGGACATAAATATACACATAATCTCCATGACATGTCCAATCGACGTTTTACTTTCTTCTAGTATTAAGGGTTAATCAACTAGAAATAGTCGAATACAATCCAAGGCCTCAGGTAACGGTATATTCGTGTACATAGAAAATAAATCTATGCTTACTAATCTAACCTTTTCCTCTAGAACAAATTAATCAACAATTTCAACCAATTGATATGAGCTTAACCGGGTATGTTCTAAGACAGGAATATTTTATTTTTCTTTCACTCAAGGATAGTGTGAAATTTGAACTAGACGTTGCCTCAATGATTATAATATACCAAGAAGATAAATTTAAGCCTAACTATGAAAATAAACTTCTAAGAAAGGATTTAGTATCAAATAATGTCATACGTCTAAAAGCGGATAAAGGTGGAGCTACAGTTCTGATGAGTAAATTCTATTATAACAATTAAATGTTAGAACAATTAAGTAATGCAGAAGTGTACTCTAAAAAAACTAAAGAACCCACTGATAGGTTACAAGGGCAAGTAAAATTTATGATCAATTATATGATTGCTAGTGATGAATTTGATTCGACGCATGATAACACTCTTATACAAAGCGTGTATATGGTTTAGTTAAATTGCACAAGCCTGGTGATCAATTGCGAATTATTGTGAAGGCTCAACACTCCATAACGTGTTAAATTTCTGAGCTTTTGTGTCAGAGTATGAGAAAATATTCCTATTTCTTAGAACATACCTTGTTAAACTCATATCAGTTGGTTGAAATTGTTGATAAATTTGTACAAGATGAAATGGATAGATTAAAAATCATAAATTTAGTTTATAAGTACACGACTTTACCGGTAGCCGAGGCCTTGGATAGTTTTCAACGTTTTCTAGTCGATCAACCCTTAATATTAGAAGAAAGTAAAATGAGGATTGGACATGTCATGGAGATGATGTGTATATTTATGTCCTCTATTTATTTTTAATTTCGTAAAAATTTTATAAACAACTTCGAGAGGATCCAAAGGGACATCATTTGTGGGTTCCAATAGCAAATATTATTATGAATTTCTTGGAAAATAATTTTTAGAGAAAACTCCACTGAAACCAAAATTTTACCTAAGTTACTTGGATGATATATTAATGATCTGGAACCATGGTGATAAAAAGATTTTATTTTTCTTAAATTTAGCTAATCGATTGAACGAAATTAAATTTACTCTGGTAAGGGAATCATCAGGTGAATTATCATTTTACGATGTCAAATTAATTAGAAATGATCAGAAATTAAAAAGATATATTTATAGGTAGGTTACTTATTCCGGAATCCTTCTTAATTTCATGTCCAATCATCCGTATCGTATGAAAATCGATGTATTAAAGTCATTAGCATTTCGAAGACCCAGCTTAGCAGATATATTGCATAGGAGGCTAGAATTAGGTAGACTATGCGATATATTCATAGATAAGGGTTTTCCACTTCGTTTAATAGATGCAACAATGATGGCTTTCGTGAGGAAATTTAATTCTGATTTGAGGTACATTATAGCGGACAAGGGGATGGAAGAGCTTAAAGGTCATGTTGTTACGAACTCTATTTTAAATAGGAAAGTGAAACCAATATATTTTAAATACAATATAAGGACCGTTTTAAAACAATACCTTACCTTAGGCACCATACTCCCAATATCAAAAAGAAATGATTACACTCTTGGAAACATCATAGGGTGTATGAAGTCTCTTGCAATGATTTTAGTCTCATGTATGTTGGTGAGAACATGTGCCCAATCAAGGTAAGAAGAGGTGAATATAAAACTGCATTTACGCATGCATATATTGCTAAATTTGATATTGCTCGTCATGTAGTGGAGACTGGACACATTATAAACTGGGATGATTGCAAACGCGTAGCAAAATGTAGTCGTTATAGGGTAACGAGATTAATTAGGGAGTCTATCGAAATTAAATATAGAGATAATATTATGAATGAATCAGCTGTTGAAAAATCGTTAGGTTCGATTTGGAATATCATATTAGCTAATTGCAGGAAAAGACGATCGCATGATTTGGAAACTGAAGCTAGCTGCAGTTAAAGATTAAGAATATCGGACTAAGATTGACTTATTAGTGGACTAATTATTCAATTAGTGGATATTCAATAATTGAGAATATAGCTTCCTAAATTTCACCTCTAACTACTCGTTCGATTTTAACACTCCAAGTATTTTGCACGCTTATTTGTGTTTTTTGCAACCCCAGCCCACCTATTGAGATCATTCTAACAATACAGCATTTTATGTTTACAATTAATAGTAAGTCTGACGCGTGCAAAGGGTAAATTAATGTCTATTCTGTGCAGTTTCATTTAGATGTACGTACAAGTGTATCAATTATATCTATACACATGCACATGCGGGACGAGAACCTATTTTATGTTATGTCAATAACTGTTATTAACAGGCCTACTCTGAGTACAACCTGAGTGGTTTGGACTTAAAATTAACACGTGCATTGGTCATTCAGATTTCTAATTTTATCACTCATGATGGCGTGTGTTTATGACGAGTGTTTCTGAATTATTGGTCTCCCACCACCAGAAAATGCTAGGGCAATCTTAGTTGAGTCATTTTACATAGAGTGTATAAATGAAACTGTCTAACGCATGCAAATGATAAATTCTTATTCAGCCACTCTCGTGTTACATAGATGAACATAAAAGTTATGGAAATGCGCCCACACATATGTGACACAAGCTATCTATAGAATGATGGGTTTGAAATAAGAATATAACAGCCAGAGGAAATACCGCGCTTGCTAATTTGATTTAAATCCCTGTTATCAACCATCGCACAGTCAATAAATGTTTAATGGTCATAATTTTGTACGATGCCTCGGTCAGTCCAGTAAATTCTTTCATCATGTTCTCAATCACAGTCATGTCTCTATAAAAAATTGACCGTTTTACTGATCGAAATAAAAATAAAATAGGGCATATTCTACTGGACGAGACGCATTCCTTCTAGCATCCGTCAAAATAAATATATTTAAACGCAAACTAAAAGGATAGTTAGGTTTAGAATGATTATTTTTATTTTGATAACTTGGCAGATTGAATGGACGTTACTCCGCTCTCCTTCCAGCTTAACGTTTGGAGCTAGTCCCCGTTTCTCAAATTAATACAGTCGTTCAGAATTCGTTGTGGGCAAGGTTAACGCACCATCCTCAAAGTTAAGCTTATCCCAAGGGTGCGAACCATAATCCAATGTTCGTTTAGCCCTAGTTCTTTAACATGTACTTTTATTAACTTAAATTGGCAATACAATTTTTCGGTATAGTATTGCTTTAAAATTTAGTAAACATAGTGCTTTAGTTTACAAGAGAAAATTTGATCTCATTAATGCCTTATTATATATTTGGATCTAAAAGTAGTCTGTAGAATTAGAGCGATTGACACATACATCATAGGCCACTGTTGTTAGCTACACTGGCAATTGTGGTCCCATTGAATATGTTGACGGATAAGGAGTCAACTACTATCTTGCGAATTGACTTCACTTCAAAAAAACTTTTTCTCTAAATTGTCATTGTCTGGGACAAATGTGAATTTATTTTCTTATTATTTGTTTCTAATGGTATTTTGTGGAACTACTTTGTGTGACTTTGTTTTGCACTGAGTGTAAAGTGGAAGGATTGGCACGAATAAACAATTAATTTTAAGCATGCCTGTTATTAGATGCTAATCTCTCGGTTGGGTGCCTTGATTACTTGACTAGATCTTGTTGAACGTAATTCTAAACGTAAGAATTCTGCTGTTAAGAAGAAAAAGGAATGTCCTACAGTCTTTCTTTTATGCTTGAATGTGTTAGGACAGTAGTCTTCCGTTGAGTTAAATTGAATTATTCGGCTGTCCTAAACTTTCGTGTTAATTAGCCTATTTCATTTCTGCTACAATTTTTGACATGGACGACATCAATCAATTAAAGGGAATCAAATTTAGATATGCGGCTCTCACCTCTGGCAGTCTCGCATACATTGAACTTGACTGGAAATGTCGGCTGCACAATTTCTATGCAGTCACGAACATTACCTGTTTGCAGCTTTCGCCACATTTACATATATAGGCAATACAATTTAAACAATAATTGATTGCGCGGGTGGTGGTAACAATTCTTTAAATCAAGTTTGCGAGCTTGAAGTAAACAAAAATCCCAATGTATTTAACCAGTCGTCGAACAACATAACAAAACTACCGCTGGCCGCAACGCACTGACGCGTTTCGACCTTGCTTGATCTTCATCAGAGTACGACGGAAAACTGACTATCGAGGATCAAACCGCATTGAATATATTTGGAAATCAAATTTAGATATGCTGCTCTAAACTCTAGCAGTCTCGCATACATTGAACTCTGATGATGATCATGGAAAGTAGAAATGCATCAGTGCGTGCGGCTGGCAGTAGTTTTGTTATGTTGTTCGACAACTGGTTAAATACAATTGGATTTGTGTTTACTACAGGCTCGCAAACTTGATTTAAAGAATTGTTACCACCACGCACGCAATCCATTATTGTTAAATTGTATTGCCTATATATGTATATGTGGCGAAAGCTACAAACAGTTAATGTTCTTGACTGCATCGAAATTGTGCAGCCGGCATTTCCAGTCAAGTTTAATGTATGCGAGAATGCTAGAGGTGAGAGCCGCATATCTAAATTTAATTTCCATATATATTCAATACGGTTTGATCCTCGATAGTCAGTTTGCCGTCGTATCCTGATGATGATCAAGGAAGGTCGAAACGCGTCAGTGCGTTGCGGCTGGCGGTTGTTTTGTTATGTTGTTCGACGACTGGTTAAATACAATGGGATTGGTGTTTACTTCAAGCTCGCAAACTTGATTTAAAGACCATACCATCACCCGCGCAAACAACAATTATTGTTAATAGTATTGTTTATATATATATATATATATATATATATATATATATATATATATATATATATATATATATATATGTGTGTGTGTGTGTGTGTGGCGAAAGCTACAAACTTGATTTAAAGAATTGTTACCATCACCCGCGCAATCAATTATTGTTAAATTAAAGGGAATGTTAATTTATCGGATAAATCTGATCAATTATTTTTATAAAATTTGGCGACACAGAAAAACTCATCAACGGGGGTTTAAAATTACCTTGCCAAATAGGAACAATGCCAAAATGGGAGTCACGGCATCCTCAAAAATTCTTATGTGCAAAGGTTACAATTAATTACCTTAATTAGATGAAAACTCTTTTTTAATATAGGTAAGTAGCAACATTTACTGGCCATTATTAGGAAAATCATCACAATCTTTGCAAACTCAAGACATAGTCTTTCAGATAATTATCAAGTGCAATAAAACAAATGGCTTTGCACCATATGAAATTATATGAATAGAAAAATTGAGGCTTGATCTATGCAACCTGAAAATCACTCGCGAGTGTCAAACCTGAACTTGACGTTAATGCACACAAATGATTGGTCTTACTGTTCTTATTCGCACACTCTCAAAGTTTAAATTTTCCGTTTGATTTTCCTTTCAATATTCACATTTTCTAGATTGTAGGTTCTTGAATGAAACTAAGGAAGACACAGTTCAAGCCTATGCAAAAAATTACTTTAAATGCGTTTGTGATCTTGATGTAAACGCCTAACCCACTATGTCTGTACATTTTTCAGTATAAAATAAGCATTGTGTGGTATAGAAAAAGGCAGTTCATCCCGTAGACTAGTTTCGTCCTTTCTAAGAACTCATTACATTTTGTCCAGAATTTGCCGCTGTCGGAGCTCAAGCCTGCGTGAGACTGCTTCGAAATCTGTTGCTCTAAACACAGAGCCACCAGTTTTGCATGTGAAAAGCGTTATACAAGTCATGTTAACGCTATTATTCCAATTAGAGCTTTCGAAAATTTAAATTATCTAGCGTTGTGAAAAAGCGGTTATGTAATCCTGGAAATTAAGTGCACCGTGCGTGCAGACCTAACCTATGAGTTAATCAGGGATTCTTACACGGTTGGCGTTTTACAAAAAAGATCGATTAAAAGAATACAAAGTTGGGCTGCCGACAATAATTGGGTGTGTATTTGGTGCATCAGATAAGTTCAGTCTCTATGGAAATATGCGAGATCTTAAGCTCTTGTCAGCTATTTTGAAGAATAATAAAATAACAATACGGGAGAAATTTGAATGTTTTGTAAATCTAGAGATTTATGCCATTTAACACAATCTGATAATGTCACACGTTTGCGTAAACTATCACAAGTACAAATCCGTTGGCTAACATTGAAACCACTATCAATGAGCAAACAATATGTAATTCTTGCCTCAGCTAAACCAAATTATTTTGATTTTAAGGCATAATTTCAATTACTATTCAAGGAGCAACCGAATAAGTACCAACGAGCGTGGATTATAAAAACTGGTTTGAAGCTAATATATTTGATCAGATCTCGTGACTTAAATCGTTTAAATGCACAGCAAAGCATGCATTGACAAATGAACATTTGAAAGCACCTAAAGATACAAAAAAATCTCAGACATCAAAATATTATGCGCTGCTCAAATCAAAAACGGCTTTTTATGACCAGATATGACTATACTAACGATGGAGAACGTTTTCATTAGCAATCAAAAATTATTGCGTATCGACGGAACATCAGAGGATATAGACAAAATGAGCGAAATGTAATAGATAAAATATAACTCTTAACGCATGTCGGTTTAGTAAATAACACCATAAAGCAGAAGCTTAGATTAAGTGGATATTTGACGACAATATTTTATGTACCATATTAAACAAAAAAGAGTTTTCTAAGAGACGAAAATTGTCAATCGTTAAATCTCCTTTCCACGCATTGGCCGAATGATTAATCGCCATAATTGTCCCGCAGCTAAAATTAATAGAGAATTGTTCGATTGCCGGTTCATTTCAGTTCGTTAGGAAAATCAAATATTTAAATACCAGTATGATATCTTTCGATGTAACGTCTTCGTTGAAAAATTTCCACAAGAATGAAACCTTTCATATTATGGTTCACGCAATAGACCAAAGCATATTACAATCCCCAGTCATAAGTCTTACTCTACACAAACTTATTTTGATATATATAAACGACATTTATTTTTGTTTTAATATGAGCATACGTAAAATGGTTGATTGTTTGGCTATAGAATGCTCCTTATCTTCAGTGTTCCTGGCGATTATTGTAGGCAATCTTGTGAACAAATCTCTAATGGAAGACAGAAAAAAGTGTTCAGAATATATTCCATATTCTGATGATATTGTCCTTTTTTCTTAAAAATAGATCGCAACCACGAACTAACTGACCACCTTTCTTAGAATTTCTTCTAAGTTAGGGGCATACTGGCAAATGAAAAGTAACAATTTACCAGGAACTATCCTGGTCTACACAGTGTTATCATTAAACAATTTTTTTAAATTATAATTTTATTTATAAACAGGTCGTGGTAGTTTTTCAAACATCGATCAAACAGATAGATAATATGTAACAGCTGAAAATGATTTAATGTCTAATGACTTTACAAGACAATTGTTTGCGTCAGTTTTAATGACCATAAACGAAAGCAGTCTAATCAAACATCCAATTTATGGGAGTCCAGTTTAAAGTATAACAGCTATGTAAAATGAAGAGGTTTTAAATCGCGAATCTATTACGGCTAAACTACGCCTATTATTTAAGATAACACTTTTGACTTTACTAGCAATAAAAGAGAAACAGCCGGAAATTTTCATCTCAAAATTTAAGAGCATTACACATGCTTCCGTTGTCGATAAGTATGCATCGACCAATCGAAAAGGGGTTAATAAACAATGTAGAAACGGTAGAATTTAAGCGATTTTGTTAAATTCAAAGTGGAATACACGTCTTCAATTTCGAAACATATCCCACAAATCCCAATCTAATATATATATATATATATATATATATATATATATATATATATATATATATATATTCTTATAATTAGGAAAACACAAATAACAAAGTGGATAAAGGCCATTTATTTCGTGAATACTAATCATCTCTTATACAATCATACATATTTATACATTTTGGGTTTTCAATTGATTATGCTAGTGGTAACAAATCTGACTCGTTTTTACTGCTGTTTCTTGTTTTGGCTAGTTGGTGAGTGTGTATGCGTTTGTGTTTGTGTGTATGCGTGTTTGCATGTAAAGGTCATTCTCGCAGTATTGCAAATTGATGTCTGAGATCTGGTCTTTATTGTTTTGTTAGCTTGAGAATTAACCATTTGTGCGCATTGTTTACTGTTACATATACAAGTGCTATTTTTCCCAGTATAGTTGATCGTTTCACCTCGTTGCGCAAAGTTGTCGTTTTCACGTGGTAACAACGCCAGTGTGGATTGCAGTGTTAAACGCTCACATTGTTTGGAGACTTCTGTCATCGTATGCGCCTCTGTTATTTCCACTTCAGTTTGTTGCCAATCCGATTGTATGTTTGTTGATTCTAGTCGAGGGCCTGTTTGTTCTTGGCTGGATACTAGTAGATTGTTGTTGAATTTTGTTATTCTTGGCCAGTCGATAAGAATATCATGTTGATGATACTTTTGAATATTAAGGTCAGGTGCTTGTTGTTTTATGTAAAGGGCTTCATAAATAAATAATAATTTTTCTGATTTTGCTTTATGTAGAATTGTGAAATTGGTCGAATTGACAGGGTGCCCCGTTGCCAATATATGATCGGAAATAGCTGATTTTCCTGACGGTGCCAAGCCTTTGTTAATCAATTTCTGTGGCAAATGTTGCTAGATTCTGCTTATCAATTGCTTCTTCGTACGTCCGATATATGTGCTACCGCACATACATGAGAATTTATAGACTATGTTGTTGCCCTTAGTTGTTCTATTCAGCCGCAGTGCAATTATTGAGGCTGGTACGTCGCCTCTAAATGGTAAGTTTAGGAAAACCTGCTTGCCGGTATCCTCTCTAGTACGAATCTGCCGTGGTCTGATGTTGACATCAATGAAACGCTCTGGGTAGTTGTTCATTAGCAAAATTTTCCTGAGGTAGCCCAGTTCTTCCTCAATCTTGTGTTCAGAGCAGATCTTCCTGATTCTGTTTGCTAGGTTGTTTACTAAGTTTCTTTTGTGGGATTTTGGCACACTACTGTTGTAGTGAATGTATTGTCCGGTGAAAGTGGATTTTCTATGTATGGCCAGTGTCAAATCTCCGTTTGCTTCTCGAGTGAGTTTGATGTCAAGGAAGGGAAAACTGTCGTCTTTCTCTACCTCGAGAGTGAATTTGATGTCTGGATCGACTCCATTTGCTTGTTTGAGGATTTCAGAAGGGTCTGCTGCTTCTGAGATATATATATATATATATATATATATATATATATATATATATATTAGTACCTTCCTGTGTGCAAAAACAAAAGAGAAATTTTATCAGATATAAGAAAATTTTCTTCGGCATGGTCTTCTCAAATATCTACTAATGAACATATCTTTATATATAAATTGGAAAGCAAAACAAGATAGAAATATGTGAACATAGTGAGAGTTTGAAAAATAGAAACCAATCAAATTGCGTGCGTCACATCCATTTCAAGCGCAATGCTTTTACGTGCTTCTTCTGCTTAGATAAATCCGCCTGCAATTTGTTTATCCATAAGGCTTCGTTTGTGGCTAGCTCCTTTTTGTTTTTGCATTTAGTAATTACTTTGAATGCTACGTCTGGAGAACAGACGTGCGATGTTTTGATGATGTGTTGCGCAATAGCAGACGTGTATTTACCATTTGATTTAAAACAGGCGTTTAAGTTGCAATGTTCTCTCATTCGAGTAATTAACCGTCTGGTCGATCGATTTTATTAAAGCTCGCATTTCAAAAGAATATATATATATATATAAATCACTATTAAATTATTTTTGGACATGGAAAGAAAAAAAAGACAGAAACGATTCGTTCACCTGATAAAATCGCGTTATTTTCATAAATATGGGAATAATACTTTGAATGGTGATCAACACTTATGTTCTATTGCAAATTGTGTCGTGTTCAGACTGAAAGCTATGACATTAAAAAAAGCAATGTCTATGTTTTCGGTAGCGCATTGGTACAAAATGGGTTATTGTAGCAATGCCTCCCAAAGTTGCTTCTGGTGAAGCCGCGAAGAGTGAGTACCGAGTTATATGGACAAAAACTGACGTTAAGATAAGTGCATGTCTAGAAAGGAATTCTACACTGTCTCTGCCTCTAGAGTGCTACGTCTGGCTCATTCTGATGCAGACGTCTCCTCCAAGGCTACGCCAATTTATTATTTAATGTTTTATCAATATTTTCAGCCCCAGATCATTCTTGGACTAATACTGCCACGTTTCACAGTTATAAGGAAACCATGGCATCGAAGAATGTTTATCCATCTAACTAAAATCTTTTTAATCTTGCGTTTCGTGTGGCATGTTTTAACTCATTCGGCCAGCTTGGTTAGCCAAGGTTTGCCTAAACCAACGACTTTAAAACTAGCTTGAAAGTAATTGCACTCGGCACATTCGAGCATAATAGCCAATTTCATAAACCAGAAATTCATGTGAATTTTGTATCGCCTAATGGACTTTTTTTTCGCTTCAATATGTGCTGCAATACTTAAGCCTAAGCCGTTACAGAGTGTGGAAAACGAGACCAATGAGTTAGACTTATCTCTGACTGCATATTGTGCATCTTAGCACAAAAGTTTCTTCGATTTTGAAAAAAATGTTGTTGAATGCATAAGTTACAGATAGTGAGTTGTAGTCAGATGAGTGGCACTTGTAAGGTTGAATTGTTCAAGTGAACTTTCATTTTATGACGACATAAAGAAGTCTTGTTAGAGGTCAGTTGAAATATGTCATTTTTTAAACAGTTGACTCGAATAAATGAATTTGCCTTTCGTACAATTGCTAATTTTTCTCTTCGAGGAGAGTGAATTTATTTCCTGATGCTAACTGACATTCTTCTTCTATTTTCCACTTATTCTTACATTAAGTCAAACGGGAAAATTTTTACATTGTTCTTTGTGAATATATATGTCAAAGAAAACATTCAATTAATTTTCAAAAGATTATTAGCTTATGCCTTGAAAATAACATTCGCTAATTGATTTAAATAAAAAAATAAATACAATAAAAATTTGATATGAAGAAACATATCTGTACTAGGAAAATCCATGATTTTGACACTAAATCTAGCAAAAACAAAAAGAATCTAATGTTGAAACTAGACCACACATTTGGCTCGTCAGTTTCTGAAACACTCTTCTCTCGACCACTAACGGTTTTCAAGTGGATCTAATGTTTACATATTATGATAATTAATCTGTTTATAAGAAATATAAAACTGTGTAAATCTAAAGATATTAATTAATGTACTAGGCATATCCCTGATTTTAGAGCAAGGTGTAAGCCAATTATAAAGAACTAATATTAAAACTAGGCCACACCTTCGACTCGTCAGTTCTTGAAAAATCCTTGTCTCGATTACGAATGGTTTTCAAGTAGTTCTTATGTCTGTGTATTATGGCAATTAAACTGCTTAGAAGAAATATAATATTCTGTATCTCTATAAATATTGATTTCTGTACTAGGAATAACTCTGATTTTAAATTGTATTAATCTTATGTTGAAATTAGGTCACAAATTCGGCACGCCAGTTCTTGCAGATTTGTCAATAATGTTGAAACTGATCTACTGGATGATTTTCCTATGCTATCATATACAATTCGTCATTTATATCGACCAATCGAATGTAATAAAACAGATGTTGTTATTAAGATTGCAACTCTGATTTAAATAATGATTATGACCGCCAGTGCTACCAATGTCTGTATAATTATATAAATTGTACTAATGGTCTACAAACGTACAATAAAACAAGAATAAAGATAAATAATAAGATTAGATTATGATCAAACTTAATTGTGTTAATTTTTGAGTAAGAATGTATCCGTCTGCAAAGAAGTGCCGTAGATTCGATATACCTTTTTGCATGTGGCATTACAAGATTTTCAGTTATAAGTGTTATCATTAGAGAAAATTAGGCTCTTAATTTTGATCTTAACAGATAAACTAAATTCACGGAACGAAACATTAAAATCAGGACATGCACGGATTACTTACAGATATGAATTGTAATTTTTCCAGTCATTGTTGGGTTTTGCAACTTAGATTATTTTCACGTTTGATATGCAAGATCGAATAATTTGATAAGATGTCTACAAGGGAACAACCTAAATCCTACCAAGACTTTAAAATTTGATTATGCGTTTCTAGGGGTCTACGAAAGGTGGAGGACATTAATCAGTAATAGTTTAAAGGAATTGAAATGAATATTTCAATATATATAGAAGGAAAGAAATTAAAGACAATGATATATAATAATATATAATATTATTATATTATATATATATATAATATATATTATATAATATATAATAATAATTTTTAGGTTCAATTCAAATTTAGGAAATGGATAAAACAAATGAATATTTTTTTAATATGAGAAAACAAATTAAGTAAAATTAATTTTACCATATTTTTTAAGGCAAACGGCCAATCTCGGCAATTTAGTACAATATAAATTCAATTAAAATGTAATACGTGAACCCACTACAATTCACAATTTATTTAACTCTGAATACTGTAGAATTAAAGATATCTAATGTTGTCAGCCACACGTCACTACACTTATAGGCGTTGTTCGAAAAGTTGTTTAAATTATTGGAACATGTCTCTTCAACTGTCAATCCCTAAAATCTTAAGTTTATATATATCCGAAATAGGCGCAAAATCAAGTGGCTATTCGAAATTTATTTCAGATGACTTTAATAAAACCAGGGAGTTATAAACAAAATTGTCGTTAAACAAAACAAAAATTTGTTGATTTAAAAAAAAATATACCATTAATTTAACCGCTCTTAAAACATGGATGTCTAAAATAATTCACCCTTACTGTTGGCCGACATCATAGCACAATCGCAATCTAGCTAACAACAATTAATCCAAAATATAAAAATAATACATGGAAAATAAAAACAACCCCGTTGCACATTACCTTATTTGTTGAACGTTGTCCAATTAGCAACTAATTGTCCTTCCACTCATGCACAATTTATGCCGGACTGCATTGGATGAGAATGTCATTTGTATATTGAATGTGTTATATATCTATATATATATATATATATATATATATATATATATATATATATATATATATATATATACTATGGTGACCGACGTATTTTTATGCTGAAATAATGAAAATGTGAAATAGAAACACATTAGTACCTTCGAATGACATCAGTTACGGTGTGTTCATAGACAAAGTAAGAAAAGGGATTTGCATATTTCCCAGGTTCGTATATTTCATTTACTTAATTGCTATGACCAACCGCGTGATCAATCAATGCCTAGTTGATTTGTGAACAATTTTGAACCCAAAGCATGCGCGTTGTTTGTTATTGTTGGAAATTGCAATGAGAAATTTTTTGTTGGAGGTGGAATCCACTTTACGCCTTAAAAGCGCTATGAAATGAATATGATGGAAACATCTTAATGATTCGTGGGACATTAACCGTTTAATTATTCTCGCGTATTTAGGATGGGAAATTCAAAATTTTATTCACAAGCTGACATATTTTAAAGAGATGAGCAATTAAGGCCTCATTTTCACACCTATCTTACACCCTTGCTCTAATGAAAACCAAAATTGCCGATTTATGCCTCCACCGCGTTTATCCTCGTAAGGTCTTATTTACAGAATACAAGAAGTTTAAAAAAATTCAATATGAATGCGCATGTTTGAGTATATTTTTGTCATAATTGCATCTCATATTTATCCTTTAAGTATTTGTTTAGTTATTTTTACGTAGAGAACAAAATATGCTTTTTCAGAGCAGGTTTGGAATAATATATGGTTTAATTATTCCGAGGAATAAAAAAAATCCACATTAAAATATTAAAATGTGTCTTATAAAATATTTAAAATGAATTATTTTAGAAAAAAATACACTTTGATGTAAATATAACAACTAGAAGACAAATATCACCACTGTCGCGTGAGATGACGGAACAAAAATCGAGATGAAACGCGCTTAATTAAACGTGGTTCATATCCTATACCTCTTTCCCGACTGAAAAATACTCCATAGAAATTGAGATGACTGTCTCGACCAAACACGTAAAAAAATAGTTTTCTGTTACTTGCCTTCTCGCTAAATCTTAACAAAGTCAATTTAAAATATTCAAATGCACTTGTTGGATATGCTTGAAGAGACAATTCCCTACTCTGCAACTCACAATATTCAAAGCTTATGTTCTACCTCACATATTCTTCGCCAACTATTTTGGAATTCCGCAGGTTGCATCTCAAATTCTGGAAAGTGTCCTTCTTCCAAGCAAATAGCCTACATCTATGGTTCAGCTGCTACTTAAGCGTAATCTCCTTTACTCCAAAATTCTCAACTTAGCCATTTCTGCGCTATGCGCAATTTTAATTCCATAATTTAATACAGCCATATCCCTAACATCTCTAATAATGTCTAACGTTTTTACTAAAGCCGCAAATGTTTTTGAAGTCCATGTCCATTATAGAACCTACAAGGTAAATGGTACTAACATGATAGATATCAATGTATGCTATAGTTAACCGAAATTGAGAATTACAACAATTTCCGAACACCTGTTACTCCAGTTAAACCATACACTCTGGCCTTCATCGATATCAGTTATCACATTTCGCGGTAAGCATGACATCATTCAATTCAATATATTACAGTTAAATACTGTTTGTTGCGAAGAGCTAATATATATGCAAGTATGTATTAGGTTTTGCGAACCTAGTAACAAATTAGTTCAGTTGTGACCAGAAGGATAAACCAAAGGCAGCATGAACGGAAAGTATAATCTCATGCACATTCGTTTCGTGCTTACTGGCGACTCATCAGTAGGAGCCGGTATTACGCCCTTTACCCTTACCTTATTTGAGTGAGAAAGGTGGAAAAATAGGATGGCATAATCTTCTATACGAATGTAAAAACCTGGAGCAGTTAAGCTAACCTCGTATAAAATCTTCGACAATGCGACTTAAAAGCTAACTTACTCTACGTAATATGTATACCGAGTTTGTAAGGGATACCAACACGATGGATATTGTTTCAATACCCGAAACCAACATTATGGTGCCGAAACGGTACATGATACTAACACTATGGTTGCTTAGTCAGTACATGGTACCAACAAAATGGATTTCAGTGTATGTTATATTTCGCCAAATATGATAATTACAACTATTTCTGAACACAGTTACTCCAGTAGGTCCAATTGCTATTTTTGTTGTTTTATGTATAAAAACTGAAACGCAATTCTCACTTAACTCAATATCTTACAATTTTTTGTAAAAGATGCATAAATAGTTTTATGTTAAGAATTGTATTTATATATTTCTTTTAAATTTATAAAGATTTTTAATTAAAATTCATTAATTTCTTTAAATTAATTTATGTCTTATGGCAAATTAAGGAATTAAATAAAATAAAAATTATTATAAGATTTTGTTTCTAATGCAATTCCATGTAAATTAACTTTGGCGTAGTTCTGAAACAAATAATCGGTTATTTTTAATTAAACGAACATCGGTTGCGCGGGTGGTGATAACAATTATTATAATCAAGGTTGCGGTCTTGATATAAACACCTGACCCATTAATTACTTACATATGTCAGTATAAACTAAGAATTGTATAGTGTAGAAAAGGCAATTCATCCAGTAGACCGGTTTCGTCCTTATTGGGAACTCATCAAGTACTGGCCAGAATTTGCCGCGGACAGGATACGAACCTGGGCACGTCTGCTTCGGAATCTGGTGCTCTAACCACTGAGCTATCCTGCCGCACACTACACTACACACAATTTTCAGTTATATACTAACTAATGTAACTTGGTTAGTCAATTTTTCCTTTAGGTGGAGCTCATATGGCATCCATTTAGACCCAAAGTTCCAACTAACCATGCCCAATCTGTCATTACTGAACAGACACCACATTACATGGGGAAATGGTATTGAAATGAACATTTATATAATTAAACGAACATTGGTTGCGCGGGTGGTGATAACAATTATTATAATCAAGGTTGCGGTCTTGATATAAACACCTGACCCATTAATTACTTACATATGTCAGTATAAACTAAGAATTGCATAGTGTAGAAAAGGCAATTCATCCAGTAGACCGGTTTCGTCCTTATTGGGAACTCATCAAGTACTGGCCAGAATTTGCCGCGGACAGGATACGAACCTGGGCACGTCTGCTTCGGAATCTGGTGCTCTAACCACTGAGCTATCCTGCCGCACACAGTAATGACAGATTGGGCATGGTTAGTTGGAACTTTGGGTCTAAATGGATGCCATATGAGCTCCACCTAAAGGAAAAATTGACTAACCAAGTTAAATTAGTTAGTATATAACTGAAAATTGTGTGTAGTGTAGTGTGCGGCAGGATAGCTCAGTGTGGTCGTCAGAGCAAGCCGGGTTCAGCCGTGCGGCCAATTCGTGGCGCCGGCCACCCCGATGAGTTCCCTATAAGAACTATACTGATTTACTAGTTTATGCTGACATAAAATGAAATGGGTCAGGTGTTTATATCGGTTATTTTGTTTGGGCAATAATACCACATTCTCATGTTCAAACTAAAATGTAATATTGTCAAAAAATACCTGTTTTCATCTAATTTACATCTCGATAATAAATAAATGAACCTTAAAAAATTCTCGTTCATTTTTTGCTGCTTATTCCTTGAATGCGGAAGAATATCGTGTATTATGCGACTCTAAATTATTCACACAAGTCACTATTTACTGGGTCCCAATATCGGTATACCCTTTTTTACTTGCAGCAGTCGTGGTAAGATGTTCAAAACCATCGAACGGTATGCAATGGTTACTTATTTATGCTTACGCATTTTGCAAATATATCAAAACCACGATCCAGGCTACTTTAATGCATAATTTTAATTATGAACGGAGAAATTGCCGATGTGTTCCCTATATTATTTTTACACGCGCAATTGAATTGCGATTGACTTACTTTGTAAATTTTCAGGGTTCGTTCAGTAGGCGTTCACAGATTTATTCTCAATATAAGCATGCATATTGAGAAATAATGAATTCTGTCGGAAAAACCCTTGTTTTACATTATATTCCAAGTAAAGTCAATGCGATTACCTATTAAAAATATCAAGACTTAGTTAAATTAAATTGGGGTTATAAAGCCATTGATACTTATTTCTATTTTACGCGATAGATCTCTCTACCATTAAATTGATTGTTCAAGCAAATTTACTTCGTGTTTGCTCATAAAAAAGTTTGTTTCTATCACACTCCATGTATATGAATTAGAAAAATTATTCGCCCATAAAAGCTCATAGGCAGTACACGAAAGATTTTCAACCCTGATTAACAATTTTGTCAATTCGTGAAAAATTTCGAAGCAGGTAGTTTATTGATGCAAAAATTTTAAATACCTACTCAAACGCAGATACCACGAATATCAAATTTGTACATTGAAAATTGCTATGCAATATTTTCTACAATTTTATATGTAGCTTATTCATAAAGAGCCGAAAATTTATCTTTCATTTTTAAATTGATATTGATGCTTCTGTAAGTACTGTTGAAAATTTAAATGTTAGGATGTCCATCCTATCTTCGCTCATTAAATTAGGAAAATTTCATAAAAGTGACAAATATATTGGTAACCGAATAAGCTATTTCCCTTAAAAGAAATTTTCCTTATATGACTCAAGGAAAACTACACTAAAATTGGAAATAGTATGCTCTTATTCTGATGAAGTAAATCTATTTACACATGCTGCATTTAAGATGAGATGTAGACTGCCGAGAAAGTTTTATCTGAGATCGGACATATTACTGCTTCGGTCCCCCACCTAAAGAAAAATATTACCAATTTTAAATATCAGTATTTTAAAATAAACATTTTATGATAAAATGTGTTTTATTGTATTTTAAATATTTATTCGGTCATATCGCACAAATTCTGACGATTCACTAGCCCACCAATTTTCCATTTTATGGAACAGTACTTGTACTCTAACACACCATTTAACCCGTAAGTGGAACGCAAAACTGTGCAATGATAATTTTGTTCGCGTAAGAAAATATTTTGTGCTGTTTAACTATTTCATTTGAAGTAACCATAGTGTAAAATTTCCAATTCTGCATTTCATCTAATTTCTTTGAGCGACTAAATATTTTGTCAAGTATTCTTAAAATTATATATATATATATATATATATATATATATATATATATATATATATATATATATATATATATTCATTTATTATAAAGAATATATTTTATTAGAAGGAGAAAATTACAAAGTAATGACCCTTAAATTCCGATAATACAATGTTTCACTTTACAATATTTCATTTATATGCATCCGTGGTTTCCATTTGATTATGTGGGTGGCAACTAGTCGGATATTCCATTTTATTTCTATTTAATGTGTTCGCCGATTTTTAAGTGTTTCTGTGCATGCATCTGTGTAGCCTGTGTGCATGCAGAGGCCATTATTGTTGTATGGCAGATTGATGTCAGGGATCTGGTCATTCTTTTATTGATGGATTGAGTTTTAACCAAATGTTCTATTTGTTGGCTGTAAAGTGTAGGAATGTTTTACCCCAAATGTCTTTCGTTTTGCACTGCTTGTTAATATAGTTCTGTTCCTTTGTTAACAGCGCGGTGTGTGCAGAGTGCAAGGATGAATACTCATATTGTTGTGAAATTACTGTCTCTGATAAAGAAAATACTAATTCCGTTAGTGCAGGTGTTATTTCTTTAATTTATTGCCAATGCGATCGAATATTTGATGAGGCTGGTCTAGTGGATGGTTGGGATTGCATGGATGCTAGAAAATTGATTTTGAGTTACATGATCCCCAGCCAGTCGATTTAATTATCGTGTTAAAGAAATATTTGAATATCCAGGCGTGTTGTTGTCGTTTTATGTAAAGAGCATGCTATTTATAAATATAAAATATTTCAGATTTCACATAGCGAATAGTAGAAAAATTGTTCAAATATACCCGATGCAAATATGTGGTCGTAAATACAATAAAACAATAATTTATTGCGTGCGTGGTGAAAACAATTATTTAAATGACGGTTTAGAGCTTGAAGTTAACACAAATCCCATTGTATTTATCCACTCGTCGAACAAAATAACAAATCTACAGCCAGTCCCACACACTTACACGTTTCGACATTCCATGATCGTCATCAGAGTACGCCGGAAAATTGACTATCGAGGATCAAACCATAAAGCAAAATAATATTTGCGGCTCTCACCTACATTGGACTTCATCGGAAATGTTGGCTGCACAATTTCCGTGCAATAAATGTTTGTTCTATTGTATTACCTATAAATATATATATATATATATATATATATATATATATATATATATATGGAGAAAGCTGCAAAATTTTAATGTTCTTGATTGCGTAGAAATCGTTCAGCCAACATTTCCGATGAAGTACAATGTACGTGAGACTACTTGTGGTGAGAGCCGCAAATATTATTTTGCTTTCCATAAATATGCGTTATAGTTTGATCCTCGCTAGTCAATTTGCCGACGTACTCTGATGACGATCATGGAATGTCGAAACGCGTCATTGCGTTTGATTTGCGGTATTCTTGCTTTGTTTTTCGACGACTGGTTAAATACAAACGGATTGGTGTTTACTTCAATCTCCGAAACGCGATTGATATAATGGCTATAAACACATGCGCAACCATTCATCGTTTAATTGTATTACCTTTATATGTTCATCACTGCATATAAATTGTGCAACCAACATTTCCAGTGAAGTACAATGTACTCGAGTCTACTTGAGGTGTGAGCCGCATATCTTAATTTGCTTTCCATATATATGCATTGCAGTTTGATCTTCGTTAGTCAGTTTTCTGTCGTACTCTAATGATGATCGTGGAAGTTTGTAACGCGTCAGTGCGTGGGACTGGCTGTAGTTTTTCTATTTTGTTCGAGGACTGTTTAAATACAATAGGATTTGTGTTTAATTCCAGCTCGCAAACTTGATTTAAATAATTATGATGGAGTTGTCCGATTTTTCTTTTTATTAATCAATTTCAGCGGTAAACGTTGCTCGAATCTGTTGATCAGTTGCTTCTACTTATTCCATGATTCCCTGCCTACTGAAAGTGTAGTTAGCTGTTACATTGGTGACGTTCTCCTTAGTGATTCTACTTTCGAGGAAAATTTTCTCGATGGTATCCTCTATAGTACGGGTCATACGTGATCTGATGTTGATATCTATGAACCGCTCAGAGTAGATGTTCATTATCAAAATGTTCTTCAGGTAGCCTAGTTCTTGCTAGATTTTTTGTTCAGAGCTGATCTTCTTGATTTTGTCTACTAGATTGTGAGCTGAATTTATATTGTCATATTAACGAAAACTACTGTTGTAATAAATATGTTACCTGGTGAATGAAGATTTTCTGTGTATGGAAAATATCAAATTACCTTATAACTTCTCCAGTGTCCAAGAGGAGAAATATGTCTTCTTTCTTTATTTGGAGAGTGAATTTGATGTCCGGATAGACTCCGTTAGTTAGCTTGAGGATTGCAGTTGAGTCTGCTTCGTCTTGGAGTAAAAATAATATATCAACTACATATATTTTGTAGAGTGCGTACTTGTCACTTATATTTTCTGAGCCTCTTTATACAACATGGTGCATATATACATCAGCTCGTAGAATTTCAAACCAGTTTCTCCTAACTGACGGTAATATTTCCCTTCAAATGTAAATTGCACGTTCTTTGCATGGTAATATGAGGTCAATGAGATGTGTAATGTCTAAACGAAAACCTTGAAATTTATTTTTAATCAAGTCACGCAAGTCCGTCGTTGTTTGCTCCAGTGAAATTGTCGTATATAAGGATGAAGCATCAAGCAAGACCATTTTGTTTTATAAAGCGTAATTTCTCTTCAGTTAGTCTGTCAGCTCGTAAGATTCTTTGATGGTATTCCTGTTTATGATAATTCGTAATGGTTGAAGTAATCTGCAGAGAAAATTGACTTGTTTCTATTTGCGGTGCATTGATCGTTGACATGATAAACCGCGACGGTAGAGCTCTTGAAGCTTGACGTCTGAAATCCCCAAAAAAAATTTACTAGCATCCAGGCGAGCCCAAACACCAACTTGACCTGCCTCTAAAATCAGTCGATCGGGTTGGCAACAATAACATCGTTGGCAGCGAGACAAATTTCCCAAAAACATGGGCATTGAACACTGCACTCTGCACACATTGTGCTATTACCAAGGGAACAGAAGACAACTGAGGAACAAGGCGAAATGAAATGCGACATTCGGAGAAAAATTCGTACTCTTAACAGTCAACTAGACGAACAGTTGGTAAAAACTTAATCTATCAATAAAAATATAACCAGATCCCAGAAATTACTCGGCAATAAAACGAGATCTACTATGACGTCTTACATGGAATTCTAGAGGTTTATATTTAAAAAAATTTTGTCCTTCGACGTACGATAATTTTTTATAAATGACCAATTTTGTGGGAGGTTATATTTAGTAATGTTTAAAAGCTAAACTGGTGAGAAATCCAATTCTAATTAAAACACTTAAAAGATTTTGTTCACGTCTACGAAGTGGTGATTTACGTTTTCATCAAAAGATGCACACACGCGTGGATGATCTGTACTGTTTAAATGCAAATTAGTAACGGATTGTGGCCTCGTTTAACGATATGACAAATTTGTTTTCCCATTTTGTTCAGTTTGTTGTAATGCTCTGATGATGGTTATGACAAGTCAAAAATAACGTAATTCGGTAGACGTGCAGCGTTCGGCTGTTGATGAAATTAAATGGGACAAGTGTACAATGGAAGCTTGAAAACTAGACATAATTTATTTTCTAAACATTTTTTAAGCATTTTTTATAATCAAGTGCGGCAGGATAGCTCAGTGGTTAGAGCACCAGATTCCGAAGCAGACGTGCCCAGGTTCGTATCCTGTCCGCGGCAAATTCTGGCCAGTGCTTGGTGAGTTCCAATAAGGACGAAACCGGTCTACTGGATGAATTGCCTTTTCTACACTATACAATTCTTAGTTTATACTGACATATGTAAGTAATTAATGGGTCGGGTGTTTATATCAAGACCGCAACCTTGATTATAATAATTGTTATCACCACCCGCGCAACCAATGTTCGTTTAATTTTTTAAGCATGTTTTTGAATAATACATATACTGTGCGTTTCGAATACATATATACTTTGTACATAAATAATTGTGAGGTTGTGATATTGTAACCACCTTACTTTTAATTAGTATCAGTTATGTTGTGGTGGGCATATTGTTTACGAATTTGTAAGGTAACAAGAATTAAGTTGCTCTTTTTAAGAGCGAAAATAAATTTTTATTTTTTTTTCTAGATAAAATGAAACAAGTTGTCAAGATTGTAAGAATTTTATGCCTGTCGGATTGATAAATATTCTAAGTGAATCAAAACGATATTTCTCTTAAAACATCGCTTAGTAATCAATCAGCCCAATCGCATAAATTACCTCAGCAACCGGTAAGCATTTTGACTCAGGAAAATTTATTCATTTTATAGAAAGGCATTTGTGGCCTGGCCATATCTGAGAGAAGGCATTAATTGAATCCTATTGTCTTATTAGCATATTTGGCTCAGAATTATTTATATGCAAAAAGAAATTCTGAGATCGACGTATGGACATTTCTATTCAACATTCTGCCGAACTCAAAGTTTAAATTTTAGAATACAGAAATGATGTCAAAAATGAATAGAGTACGCTACATTTAGCTTAAAATAGCAAGTATTCTAGTTGGCCTTTATTTCCGTTAAGCATAGTTAATCGATTTATATACTCAATCACTTTTTCTGTTTACAAATCATTTTAGAAAATATGTTAAAAAACCAAGTCATATACATACTGGGACCTCGTGTTACAAACCGGCATCCGAGTTACTGAAATTATACGATTTGGCATTAATTTGATTCTTTGCTTGTAGAATATTTCATGGTCATAATAAGAATATTTCGGCGCTCGGAACAACAGTTAAGAAATAGTTATGAGGTTCCGTAAAAGGTGATTCCATTTAGCGACACTGCAATGGAGATACTCTTGTTGCCATATTGATTAGGACATAATTATCTGTCCATCTTCGTGTGTACTTTGAAAATACGAGCATGACATGTACAAATTTGAGTGAAATACTTAATGTCGCTTCCCTTAGAGCAAATAGACATTTTGTAACCTTTGTTAAAAAAATTATGCCCAAAAAGCACGTCTATATCAGATATTCATAAAGGATTACACTGTGGGCTTTCAACAAAACCGAAAAATTATAAATAAAAAATGTACTTCGGAATTAATCAATATACCATTTTACGTCATAAGTATAAACTTTTAAAATAATAATTTAATGCTTGAATGTATATAGTGTATCGCGAATTGCGATTTAAAAAAATAAAAAGACTGATTTAAAATCCTATATTGTATCAAATTAGGGTGTATTTCAACATTTTCATGCCGAGATGGCGATGATGATTTCAATCTTTAAAAGCATTCCTAATGAATATATTAAATTCACGGTAACTCAGTAGTTTTGAAAAAGTCAGTTTTTATTTAAGATTTAACTAAATGTATCGTTAGATTTCGACACGTAAATATCAAAAATTGAAAACGACTTAGAAAGTCACAAAAAACCCGAAAACTGTTACAACTGCCTAGACAAATTCTGGAAAGTACGTCAAATGTTCCCAATAAGGACGAAAATTGCATTTTCTAAACTTTACAATGTTTCGTTTATACTTACAAATATACGTAAATAACAGGGTTGGTGTGTAGATCAAGATAGCAACCACGATTTAAATAACGTGTGAAATTATGCTCGATTTCTAAAGGTTAATGCCTCATGTCAAATTTTGTATTTCTAATATACGCACTGTGGTTTGATCCTCGCTTGTCAATTTGCCTTCGTGCTCTGACGAAAGTCATAGAAACGCATCAGTACGTGTGACTGATGGTAGTTTTATTTTGTTTTGAGACTCTGTAATACAGTGGGATTGGTGTTCATATCAAATACACAATCTTGATTTAAAGAGTTTTTACCACCACCCACGCAATCGATGATTTTTAAACTGTGCAACTAATTAACGTGCAGCTATAGCTGCAGAAAGGTGAGGTTCGTGAAGCATTTAAATTGTGCAGATGGAATTACCAGTCAAGTACAATTTATGCGAGACTACTAGAAGTGAGAAAAAAATTTCTAATTTTGTATTCCTTAATTTTTCATTGCCCTATAAAGCTTGTTAGTCAGTTCGCTGTTTTCCTTCTGAGATTGTTATAAGAAGACGAAACGCACCAATACTTTTGTAGTTTTACTATGTTTTTCGACTTCTTAAATACGATAGGCTTGTTGTTTATTTCAAGCTTGCCAACTTGATTTAATTTTTTGTTACCACCGTCTATGAAGCCATTGATATTTTAATTTATTTAAAATGGTTATTACCACCGAGCACTCAATGACTCTTAAAATTTATGTGTACATGATATTTCTCTGTTCTTGACACGATCTAGAAGTTTAAAGAAATTCACCTGTTTGAAAATATTTGTGTAATTATTAGGTTAAGAAATTCTAGGAACCTTTGATTAATGCGTGTTTTCTATTTCGTCGGAATATTATCACTGAAACAATTTTGGGACCCACTTTAACTTGTTGAAAATCTATTCTTTGCTAGATTGCGGAGTTCCAGCTTCATATGTTGAATCTCTGCGATTTGCGTTTGCGAGTTCGCACTTTGAACTATCAGCTTCGCAAAGATCCGATTGATTCCCATTTCCAAGTATTCATCTGTTTCGTCTTCGATCAGGCTGGGTGCGTATTCATCCCTTTCTTCCGAAAGCTCTAACCTCGTTCGTGCTAACTACAGGAATGAAGTGCGATCTAATCTTCGTTGACTGACAACGTTTCACTTTCGTTTATCCCAAACTATCCACAGGCCTCTAGTCGCACTTTCACAATATCACATTTAAGCACAATATTTTCCAGACGCGTTTGAATTGCTGATATAGATGTCATATCCATTATTATCAATTATAGTTTGTCCATCCATTTGTTTAATCTTTAACAAAAAGAACAATGCATTATTTCTCCTTTCCTCGATTAAAACCAATTCCGCGGAATTTCCGAGTTGAGCCATGTGTGGTTGAATAACTTATGTTACCTAATTTTATAATTAGTTAATAAAACCAATATTAAAAAATATAAATTTGGGATATAGTGACAGGAACTTTATTGATAGATAAATGTTGTCAGAATAAACAAAACATAACAATGGAAAAACATCAAATTAACCAGATTCGTCAAATATTTACCACACTAAGGCGATCGGTATGACGCAATATATAAATTAAATACTTCTCAATAAATGAGCTTCCTTTTATTGCCTTTTCCACCTAATGCAATTTTTGATTTGATGGAAGATACATAAACAATACTGTCATTATTCTTCAATTCAATAGAACACAATCAGGTGGTATGACGTCTGCTGTATAATGAGAGCTTTTGAGGTGGCTAGATGGAAGCTTAGCTCTTGCCAATTAAGTATTCTATGAATAAAAAGCTTTCCGAAAATCTTAAATATGCACAAATAAAAATAATAGGTGTGGTGTGCGGCATTTTTGGCCCAGTGGCTGAGTGCCAGAATTTCAAGCAAATGTACCCTTGTTTAAGTCTCGATCGCGGTAATTTTTGACAAGTTTTGCAATGTGGACGAAAGCGGTCTATTTGACAAATTTCCCTTGCCACCTTGTGTATAGTTTCGGCCATGCTGACAATATATGTTTATGTTTACACACACACATATACACACAATACAAAAGTTCGTTGATGACAGATTAAATAAAACTTTAAACTCCAAGAAATAATGTCATTAATTGAAGAAGCTTAGCTTTATTTCTCTGAATTCAATATTGGTGGCTTTTTTAATTTCTAGTAATACGGACTAATTCTGCCTCGTTGACAAATAAGGCGAAAAGCTGTCTAATATTTATTGATACTATATTCTATCGGATTCTATGTTGGGCCTCTATTGACAATATAGTCATTCAATTTTAAAATATATATAAAATGAAAAATAATATCTGACTTATTTTCCGAAGTATATCATAATTCGTATACAGTAAGCGAATACAATATTCGAATTTAATGTGGACGATTGAGTTATTTATTAACTCTGTTGCATGGATATTTTGCAAATGAATTATCCTTAAACAGGTGAAAATTGAAATATGATGGCGATCTATGCACGTAGAATAATTTTAAGCGAATTTAAGCTTTACTGTCAAAAAGCGGTTATTATGAGTATTACTGGAAAAGAAAAGTGCACATTTTTAAAATTTAACTTTAGAGTTAAAAAAACACAATTGCACAAAAAGATGCCAATAAATTTAAGCAAATATTCTTTGATATTTGGTATAGTAACCAGCTCTTCTTTCTGGCATTTCTATACTAATGTAATTTCTTAACAGGCTTACTTTGTTATAAGATTGCTCAATGCTAAAATATTGAGCATATATTATCATTCGTATAAAATCGAATGCATGGTGAAAAAATTAAAGTGACATGTAGAATTCGTTCTGATTTTAAAGAACTATTTGTCTTAATTCACACGTTTTGTTTGCAGTCTGTTAGATTTATAATCTTGTCGGATTATCAATTAGAGATGCTAAAATATAATAACCTCGCAATTAATTAAAATCAAATAATAGTATGGTAAAAGTCGGATTCGAAACAGGACAAAGGTATATATAAATGCACAGGTAGGAAATGCACAGAAATTTTAATCTATTATTCTCCTAGCAAACGTTGTCTTTAGCCTATTTGTATTTAAATATATCATTGTTTCTAATGGCAAATACTTTATTTTTGTTCCGAGAGTTAGTAAAAAAAATTTTTTTACCGAAATATTGTTTTTTTACAAAACCATAGGTTAAATTATGTAAATAATACACAAGGAATGATAAATGCAATCGCAATTTATAAACCAAATCATCCTGCATCCAAATATTAATTCTCTGAAAGTGTCTAGTTTCTTAGTCTTACATCTTAAATCCAAAGTTGACAAATTAAATTATTTTTAAAACGTAGGGAAATCTTATTTATATTTCTTCAATTAAAATCGAAAAAAATAGTAGTTTATTACTATTTAATATTTCTTGCGCAGCTTATATCGACTAAATTATCACTACATTAACATCTTCGCGGGAATTCCTCATTTTTCCTTGGTTGAACTAATATACGCGTAGTCCCTAACAGAAAAAAGTTTGCATAATTGTAGCTAACGCATTATTTAAGAAAAGCTATTTGCAATATTGTCTTAAATGTGTTATTAATTTTTAATTTTCTTTTGTCATTTTTGGCTAAATCAAAACTCTTGATACAGATAGAATTTTTTTTCTCAAATTTGTTCGCATTTTTATCTAGAAATGAACAGCGCTAATGTGATTGGCTAGCTATTTTCAACTAATTGCTAGTTGGATGCAAAGAAATCGCCTTATGTTGACAGCATAGTAATTCTGTACAATATGTAACACGTCGTAAAACATTTTTTGTGGGAAATTCCAAGAAATGTTTGCCGTACTAATGACCAGTTAACTTTACTGAATAAAAAACACGCCTACAAAAAATATAGTTTGATACTGTAACTTTTCAGTCTTTTGATTAATAATAAGAATAAGGAAGACCAACGAATTTGAATGAGTACACTTTTCAAATACAAAAAACTGCATCTAAAACAACTTTTGGAAATAAATTGTAAAAGTCATCATGCATGTTGCAAAAAAATGTGTGTCAATTTCGGCTATTTAATAGCTTAACTATGTATGTGTTTTATTCAAAAGAGAAGGTGAAAATTCAGTAATGTTAATATTAATGACCCGTGACGTAATTGTTATATTTTCTGATAAAATTGAAGGCAACCAAATGCCATATATATTTGCGGCCAAGTTTTTAATTGCACGGTTCTGGTCTTGCATTTAAAATGAACAATATTTTTCTGATTTTGTCTATAATTTTCTGGATTTCTATTGAATATGTTCAGCTGTCGTTGATAAACAACTCGTCGGCACAAAGCCTACTGATTCAAAAGGGGTTTAATCTATCCCGTCATGTAAAAAGTGAAAAAATAAACTATGTGAATACTGGCGCAAAGGATTTTACGGACAACAATCAATCAAGTTTATTAATAATAAAAAAAAATATAAGCATACCTTTGAGGACCTATTTTGATAAAGTATCTGGCAATTTAAAACGTTTGGACAAACATATGACGCCATCCTTACACGAACCTCTTGCAAACGCTAAGGATGTAAGCGCCAATAGCATGTTTGGAAGAAATCAAAAAATAAATAGCGGCAAAAGACCTAGTCGGAACTATAAATATGTCGACATCCAACATCGACAAAGTGAAATTGCTTTTCCAAAAATATTAAAACCATCCCATTTGTCAAATTCGGAACTATTGGCTTTAAATTTGTATACTAAGCAGTTTTTGGGTCCTGGAATGGAATTTGAAAACAATACATTTGTGCCCGAGAAAACAAGACAGAAACGGTCATCAGATTTTCATCCCATGACAGTACTGCAGTCGTTTCACAATTACGAGCATCCATTCTGGGGTCAGTTAACACTTCTGTGTTAGAATTTTGTAGTGAAGAAGTTATACGTTAAACAAGGATGTTAAGCTAAATAAATTGCTAAATATAACACGTGAAAATATTTCTATATGCATAAACGTATTATTAAACATTGATCACAAAAAAAATTTCATGCAAAAATCTATGCAACATTGAATTTCGACATTGCGTTCCACTGTTAATTCATTAATGCATGTAAACCCAAAGTTCATAGATATTGTGTGAACGATTATATCCATTTATAATTGGTTATTACTTCATAAATTTATAGGTTTATTTTATTTCTAAACTCAATAAATTATATTTTATTACGACTAAGAATGGCTTAATAAATTCAAATTTAATGGTCTGTCAATTAATTGGTTAGAACCAGTGATTAGAGGCGCAAACCCTGAATTAGACATGCTCAGATACCAGCCCTGTTCGCGGCAAATTCTGGAAAGTATTGAAGAGTTTCCAATAAGAACGAAACCAGTCCACGTGATGAACTGCCTTTAATGCATTAAATTATACGGGGTTAATACTGACAACTGGATATATATATATATATATATATATATCATACGATTGATGTAAATATCAAGATCGCAACGTTGATTTAAATCATTGTTATTAACGCCCACACAACCAATGCTCGTTTAGTTATATAAAGTAATTAATTTGTCATGCAAATTGCATATATTGGCCTTCATTTCTTTAAAACCGAGATCAGCTTAAATTTTAAATCCCTTTTATTATTTTCCTAATGAAAGTAAATTTTGTTTTAACGGTAAAATTCAGTTTTTGCAAGCTATGATTAAAATAACTTTTACTACATTTACTCAAAATTTTGAACCGTACATCAATATGTTCACATAAAAGTACGATTTCGGGTGATTTGAAATTGCTGTAATTGTTTTGAGGTAAAGGTTGGTCTGCAATTTGAAGTATATATATATATATATATATATATATATATATATACTTATAGATTTAGTTGTTAGTGTGTGCTTTACATATGCATATATGGAGTTAAGATACAGTTTAAACAAATTCTTTGTTTAAAAAAATTGGAGACTCAAAAAACTAAAATACAAATAGAACCGTTTCCGAATGAGGTTACCACGTTTGCTTCAATCTGCTATTGTGAAAATCTTACTGTGTACGTGTAACTAGAGACCTGAGGATGGTTTGGGAAAGATCAAACCGAAACCTCTGCAGTTAAGGAAAATTAGATTAGGTCTCAATTCCATTGGTTAGTATGAAATATGTTGAAACCTTCGGAAGACACGGACGAATTTGCACCCACCCTGAACAAAGACGACAAGGATGCGTACTTGGAAACGGTAATCAATTGGATCTTTGCGAAACTGATAGTGCAAAGCGAAAACCCATCAACGCAAATCAAGGATATTCAACATAGAAATGTCGCACACCGCAATCTTTTGAAGAATAGGTTTTCGTTTGCCTAATCGGTTCTATTTTCCTAATTCAGCAAAACGTTTAAAAATATTTTCTAAAATCAGGAACAAGTTATTTTTCGTTGAATTTTGACGCGAAATACCATTTAAACAGGTCTAGTATTTAGATTCTTCCTGAAATGTACGCATAATGCACCAGTCTTATTTTCTTAACATTTTCAAGTTATTTAACTCTTTGAAAACTTTCAAAAGATGAAGAATGCACAAAATGAAGAAGCATTTCGTCTTAACTTTAGAGTTCAGTGTTATTCTATTATTATCTAACAAAAAACGCTCATTTAATGATAATTTAACCGACGTGAAGGAAGTCGGCTACTATTAAATGATATTTCACATAGATTAATTTACTTATAGAAAGTGTTCGATTAAATTACATGTTCAAATAAATCAAATCGGCAGGGAAAGCAAAGCTTGTACGATTGCCAATATATTTATTGCTTTGACGACTTTATTTAATTCAGTATGTTCTATGATGAAAAACTGCCAAAGTTATTCGCTAAACAGATGATGCCTGTTACAAAAAATTTATTGCAGCAGTTAAATATGCATTTCTGTTCATATTTGTTTACTTGCACCTTTCTGTGTTAGCAATTCTCGGGATTTGTTTATGATGTGTAGCGTTAGAGTATCGAATTTAATAGTAAAGACTTTTAAACATTTAGTCCTTCCATAAGCAAAACGTTGTCTCGCTGGTATAAATTAATAAAAAATTATTGTACAGGAGCATAATCCATACATCATATCAATTGAATTTCCGAAGACTATAAGGTCTTACGAAATAATTTGCTCCAAATTTTATTATACTTGTTTAAGAATTACTGTTGAACGAATGGTATAATTAAGCTATGTTATTTTTTTGAAAGAATAATAGGTATTTTTGGAATATAATGCAGGGGTGATTGGCAGCAAGGTACATAAGTGTGTTTTGGTTCTTATAAATGTTACAAGGGAATATATTCGATAATATATTAAGTACAGCGTACCTAGAAGAAATTAAGCAATTATTGATTAAGCCGTATGGATAAAATTTCACTTAAACGCGACGAAAATAAAACTAACGTCAGTCGCAAGTAATGTCGTGTTCGACCTTCAATGACCATTATCAGAGCATGCTGGCAAAATAAATAAAGAGCTTGAACCCGCGGTGCATATATAGGGAAAGAAAAATTAAATATTTGGCCTCGCAACTTACATACATTGTACGTGATTGGGAATGTCGGATACGCAACTTCTATGTAGTCACGAATATTAATTTTGCGCACATTTCGCTATATGTATATAAGATATGCAATTAATCAATCAGTTTTTTGCGTGAATGATGACGTATATTCAATAAATTCATTTAACACGCTGGAAATAAGAACGAACCTCGTTTAATTTATCGAGTTGAAAAACATAGCACAACTATCGTCTGTCACGCGTACCGACGCGTGTCGCAATTTTATGATCATCAGTAGAACACAAGGGCAAACTGACCATTTAGGACTAAACAACAATGCATATATTAGGAATAGAAAATTAGATAGTCGGATCACAGCCCTAGTAGATATGCAAACATTTTACTAGACTACAAATTGTAGCTGCAAAATGTCCACAAAAGTTTAGAAATATGGCAGTAATCGTTCAGTCAAAAAATGAGATCTCCAATGCAAATCTACCCTAAATTACGGAGAACTGATGTATATGCAATTGTACATTAGGTGTCGCGTACCCGTAAACAAATCGTTTCAAATAGGACATGAAAGATTTGACATGAACAATAGGTGTATTCTCATGTACAAATGCGTCACTTGCCTTCTGACACCTCACAAGTAAAGCTGGGCACTATGCTCATTATATAATTGATCGGAAGCTATAGAACAGTTGGATGGTTTAAACTCCTTTACGTAGGTGTACTTCCGTGGTAATGAATCCAAGTTCATAGATAGACTTCGACCAAGCGACATCAAGGCAACGCACTATATTTATTGCATAAAACTTTTATAAGGTGTACAAAAACCACGGATTGGCAAATAAGCAAACCATTGTAAACGACTGTTACTCAGTAACAATAAAGTTTACATTGGTCTTGATCGGCAACTGCTATTAAATTTTGTAATCCTGATATCTTTCTGTGAAAAAGGATTATACCGATGTCCATGCTGACTTTGGCCTATAATTCGGTTCCTTTTTAAAGTAAGATGTTACTAGGTACACAATACATAATACATAATTGCATGCATGCTAGTCATTTGCACGAAAAATTGCATAATGAAAGGTATAGAAATATAAACTGCCTTATAAAACTGAACTAAGTATGTTGCCTCTACGCATTAACGAAAACTAAAAGTTACGTATTTTTAAATAGATATATAACTAGGGCATTGAGCCGGAGTAAGTCGTCTGTAAGCTTAAGATGAATAATAAAATATATTAGTCTTGTTAAAATAATCAAATAAATCTTATTCTAGACTAGAAAACTATATTTTTACTGATTAGTTTCTTACAATTTCTATTAACATAGATGAACATGAATTTCTTCTGCAATTAAAAGATAATAAATAATTTATCGTTGAATTTTGGTCTCACAAGATCATTGAGTTGTTATTTGGAACCGAGGCATGCTCGCATTTGTTGTCCAAACAAGAGAATTTTTCGGCATCGTATGTAAAATATAATGCATTTATCCAGAAAATGCAAAGGAATTTGATTAAAGGTTTAACGTTTTTAATATATGCTTTAAGAAATTAATTACTTCAGTGGAACCCGATAAATTAAAAAAAAATTATCAGCTAATTACATTGTCATATACAATCGCAAGAATTGACTATTGGGCAGCTTCCTTGCAAGAGAAATGCACTGAATGTTGTTCAACTTTAAAATAAAAATAATTGTAATTTAGGACCTGCTTACGTATTCTCGTGGTAACTAAATCATTTCGGCAAATCTCTAGGTAGCTAGTTCAGATACGGATTGTGTACAAGGTAGAAACAATTTTATTCCGATTTCAGTCAAGTCCAATTTATGGACGTGGAACAAGTTACTCATTTTCATGCATTATATATATATATATATATATATATATATTTATATATATATATATATATATATTAAAGCTTGGTCTTTATTAGAAGATTCTCCACTTGCTCTTCTGCTGCCCACAAAAAATCAAAACGCGTCAATGCAGGCGACTGACGGTAGTTTTGCTATATTGTGAGACTGATTAAATGAAATTTATTGACGTGTATCCTGAATACAAAATCATTATTGAAATGATCCATATTAAGAGAAATATTTAACATGAAATTTAAAATCCAGACTCTTTATAATACTATCATTTAAGAAAATTTTTAAGTCAGCGGCAACCGCTGTGACTTGAAATCAGAAGAACTAACTAAAACTTGTAATTTTGTGAACTAAAAACAATTTCATTTCAAAAAAGTCAATACAAAATTATTGGTATCTGAGTTAGCAAAAGAATGTATTTAATTTGCATTTATTATTAGCCAAAATTGATTAATATCATGAGAAACGCGCAGAAATAAATATAAAATTCATTTTCTACTAATTGCTGCAAACTAAAACAGCTCCCTACTTCTTATCCGGTCAGTGACAAATAAAATGTCATTTCAAACGCATATCCTATTCGGCGTTTGAAGTAAGTTAGGACTGGTTGCGACATTTTTTGGATTATTTTGGTCTTAAATTATAACTAAATCCACCATTAATAAATCGAGTAATGCAACTTATAAGGCACATTGCCAATGTCGTGAAAATATTTATGCGTAAGATATACTTTTTATATTTTTATTAATAGATATTAGCAACAAATGCATGACCAAAGAACGAAAAATGTTAAGTGCCATTATATTAATTTTAACCTTCACTTATTTATAACCTGTATTAGGCAAAAATATAATCAACTTATACACTACGCCCGAGAAAATTTCAAACTTTAATAAAAACAAAAGAAAGACAGACTTTTATTATAGTCAAGGTTGCGGTCTTCAAATAATCACATGACCCATTAATTACTTACATATTTCAGTATAAACTAAGAATTGTATAGTGTAGAAAAAGCAATTCATCCAGTAAGTATGTATTAGGTTTTGCGAACCTAGTAACAAATTACTTCAGTTGTGACCAGAAGGATAAACCAAAGGCAGCATGAACGGAAAGTATAATCTCATGCACATTCGTTTCGTGCTTACTGGCGACTCATCAGTAGGAGCCGGTATTACGCCCTTTAACCACTACATATTCGGTAGAAGAATGTGGAATAATAGGACGGTACAATCTCCTAGACGAATGTGTAAACCTGTAATAGTGAAGCTAACATAATCTTAAGTCAACGACAATACGACTTCAATGCTAACTCACACTATGCAATATATATACCGAGTCTGTAAAGGATACTAACACTATGGCTATTGTGTTAGTAACTGATACCTTTTTGAAATCGATGAGTACCGGATATTAACACTATGGTTTCCGAGTCGGTACCTGATACCAACCTGATGGATATAAATTTATGCTAAAGTTCACCCAAATTGAGAATTACAACAATTTCCGAACACCTGTAACTCCAGTTAAACCATACACTCTGGCCTTCATCGATATCAGTTATAACATTTCGCGGTAAGCATGACATCATTCAATTCAATATATTACAGTTACATACTGTTTGTTGCGAAGAACTAATATATATGCAAGTATGTATTAGGTTTTGCGAACCTAGTAACAAATTAGTTCAGTTGTGACCAGAAGGATAAACCAAAGGCAGCCTGAACGGAAAGTATAATCTCATGCATTCGTTTCGTTGCTTGCTGGCGACTCCAGTTCCACATTCTTCTACCGAATATATAGTGGTTAAAGGGCGTATTACCGGCTCCAGCTGATGAGTCGCCAGTAAGCACGAAACAAAGATATACTTTTCCGTTCATGCTGCCTTTGGTTTATCGCTAGTCTAACTATTTACTAAATTCACAAAACATACAGCTCTACATATATTGGATTCTTCGCAAGTCGTAATATGTCATCAATAGAACCGGTTTCTTCCTTATTCGGAACTCATCACGTACTGGCCAGAATTTGGCGTTGACAGGGCTCGAACCTGGGAAAGTCTGCTTCGGAATTTGGTGTTCTAACCATTGAGCCATCCTGCCGCACACTACACTGCACACAATTTTCAGTTATATACTAACTAATGTAACTTGTTTAGTCTATTTTTCCTTTAGGTGGAGCTCATATGGCATCCATTTAGACCCAAAGTTCAAACTAACCATCCCCAATCTGTCATTACTGAACAGACACCACACTACATGGGGAAGTGGTATTGAAATGAAAAATTATATAATTAAGCAAACATTGGTTGCGTGAGCGGTGAGAAGAATTATTTTAAACGGGGTTGCGGTCTTGATATAAGCAACTTACCAATTAATTAATTAAATATGTTGGTATAAACTACGAATTGTATAGTGTAGAAAAGGCAGCCAATGTTAGTTTAATTATATAATGACTTAGACTGTAAACACTTTAAACCATAAAACAGAAAATGTTATGTAGTCCCTTATCGTATGTAATATTTAAAAGTTTTCTATTTAAGACAATTATTACTTGATTGAATGACGGCTGTGAACGTGGCTGCAATGAGACTGTGCCACCGAGCGTCTAGCCAGTTAATATCTTTAGTAGACAAAAAACGCAGATGCCTATGTCGGTTTTATCGTTAGTTAGTTAGTTAGTCGTCGCGCTGTAATATATAGCGGTTGCGCTTTGATGTAGAATTTCATAGAAAACTTTGTAATGTTTAATTCCAAGCTGAAATATTTATTTAAATCCGTTTTTATTATTAATGATTCAAACTATTTTGTAATTTTTTATATGACTAATAACCAAGAAAATTATTCAATGCCATTTTATGCAAGCTTGCTTAAATTACTGATTTTACAATATCCATTTTAATTATTGTCTTACAAAAGTTTCATATTTAAAAGATATTTTTTATTTGTATCAGATCTTTTTTGGAATTTGATATATTTTTGTTTGCTTATTTCTAATTTATTTTTCAAAGATTTCGTCATACATTCTAGCTCAAAAGACGTATATACTAAATAGTAATATTATCCATAAATATCTTTCTTTGTGCATTCAAATGCGATATTCAAAGAAAGTATAATTTATTGTAGATAAGTAGAGCCATGGGTTCAAAAATTGATGATTTCACTACTCTTAGTTATTCTTAGCTAAGAAAAGAGTATAGGATGCCAGTATATTGATCCATATGAAAACTCTTATTTTTGTGTGTAAACAGTACATAATTAGGCAAAACGGCATAATAAAAAAATTGAAAAATGAAACGCAATGTTACACATTTATTAAAAATGACTTTGCGAGTTTAATTTTAACACTGAACTCAATTTAGGCAATCATGACGAATGTACTGTCAGTCGCAGCTACTGGTGCGATTTGATTTTCCATGATCATTATCAGATCGTAATGGAAATCTGTGCAACGTGAGAAAACCTATAATGAATGTATACGTTTTAGACAATTGCGTTAGGCAACTCTCAATTCTGGCTGTTCATCATAAAATTTACTTGACTGTAAATACCGGCTTCGCCATCACTCTTCGGTTACAAACAATCGCTACACGAGTTTAATTTATAGAAATATACCAATTATGCTTCGGCATGTGAAGAAAACAAATCTTCAAATCAAATTCGCAGGGTTGATAAAAACTACAATCTTATTGTATCCGACCAAACATATGACCTAGCAAAACTAGCGTCATACACGTGAACTTTCACGTTTCAACTCACCAGGATCGTTCTAACTTCATGGTTAAAACGCTTAAACGTATAATTTCAGAAAAGCGAATATTGCAGCACAAACAGACAAAATGTTTCAATCTTGGCATTACCAGTTTTGACAAGAATATAAGTACTAGTTCCTGCTAAATTAATTATCTTAATTATTTTGAAAGATTTTTCAATAAATGAAAAATTAACGGAAATATTGATGGATAGATTATAGAATTAAGCTCCAATAAAAATAATCCATAAAAGACCTCTTGTGTTCTTGTGTGTTTGAGATAATATCATTACATTTCAAATTAGCTCCTTTAGCTAATTATTCAAATGATTTAGTAAATTATGTGATTAGTCAACGTATTCAAGCGTTGGTAGCTAAATCGTTAGGCATACAAGCGAAGAAAAGAAATGATTGCAATCATTTTGAAGAACATTTGAGCATATATATCATGATGCTTATGTTAGAAGTACAAACACGGTTTTAGCATAAGTACTTTAAGTATATAATACATGATTTAATGAATGCGGTTTCAGTGCTTATAATAAAATTGTAATTTTACAATATTTTGTCCAAATTGGATTGCCCAATTTTCATAAATGTCTCGGCATTGAACTTACGATTGCGAATAAAATATTAAAAGAAGTAATTTATTATGCCATATGATTTCGCAAATCACTTTGTCACTTTCGGAATTCATAATTTTCAGATACGTTTACCCATATACGAAATGCAGCATGGAAAAAATTAAGGTCATGAATATAAAATAACAGCAATGTACCTGTGCTTGGCTGGCGCACCTTTGATTTAATTTGCACTGATAATTGTGGCTTCTAATTACAAATTTTGCATAGAGGAGTCAATAATTGAATATTAGAACGATTGCTTTATATACAAAGCTGCTCAACCTCTAATCCATGAGAATTTTGCCAATGGTGATTAAGCGTTCTTGGTTTACGTCATTCAGACAGACGGTGTCTGCATTGCGTCTAGTAACAAATATACAAAAAGTGTGTTACATATCAAAAGTTTAACATGACACTTTCCATAAATTAACCAATTATATTGGACTATGATAACATCCTTGTGGAATTAATGATATGAAGTCTTCCACTTGCATTGAATTACCCAATATCAGGGATATATTAGTAAAGCAACTAGTTTTCCAACATTATTACAGTCATTCTGTTTAGGTGCTGCGCACTGGATAAGAAATCCTGACACAAAACGGCACGTAATATTTACTCCTTATATGTATGACGAAGCTAGGGTTCCATCGAGTTGAATTGCTAGCTTTTTGCTTTTTAAATCACTCTTGCCTTTTCTTTCAATATGTCTTTTTATCTATAAATATATCACTTTATTTTTCATCTTCCCTGTTTTCCAGCTGTTGCGATAAATAGATTTGCAAAAGAGTTTTTTGTCTGATTTACTTGAAACATTGACACCAAAAGTCGTTGGCGTGATTAAAAGGAAAAATATGATGATTTAAATCATATACCAGCAGAGAAAAATTGATAACTTTTGCTTTTGTGTATAAAGCTTACCAGCCATTACCAATCCACCTAAAAATAAAGTGGTATTTGATAAGTTTGCAACCCGATTTTAAATGCCATAAATATTAACCAACATTTATAGTTTACGTATATGTTGAATAGCAACTTATTTTATAGTATTTTCAATTCACTTCACTTATTTTAAAGATGTTTCTATATTTTTCATTTTGTGCGTGTGCAATTGAACAAAAACAATATTCTTTAGGGATAGATAAACTTAAGCTCACTAAAATAACAATAAAATGGAAACTATGCTTTTTGATGTTTTCGTTAGATTTTTACCAAGTTTGTAAAAAATGTTTTCCTTTATAGGCGCCGACATTTTAAAAAAGACGTGGTCGTTTTAAATGGAAAGTAACATGAAGGTTACATTTAATAGAGAGAATATACTTATCACAACGTGATAATAATTTCTGCGTTGAGTGCTGACATGTAATAAAATTGTGATATCATTAGTTTTTAGGGTTAGTAATTAAATTCAAGAAAATAAAAAAAATCATTAAATAAATTTAATATGTTAATAGAATAATTTTGATACAATAAAATATTATTAATTGTATAAAATTTGACCATCTATACAACCCGCTTTAAAATTGTTTTAAGGGTTGTGTATTTTGATATTTTACGAAAGTTCAATAATTGGCCAAATGCGATCGATCTAGAGTCTACTCCACGCATTAGAATGATTTTATAGGTTAACATTTAATGAGAAAACCTCTCTCTAAGATTAATAACAAGAAATGAGTACACAACATTCACATAAACACATACTCATACACCCATATATATATATAATATATATATATATATATATATATATATATATTTATTCGGTAGGGAAAAACACATTGAATAGATAAAGATTGATTTCGTTGCGAATATTTTTGCTAATATCTTGAAAACGGTATTTTGCGTGAGCTTAATTACACATACATTTTTTTTCCATGTGAATGAGTGAAGTGTTTTGAGATTCTATTATGTTTGTCACATATGTGTATGCTCCGAGTTTTGTATTGACGAGTTATTAAAGATATCTTTTATGTCACTTGTTAATCCAGATGTTTGACATCTGGTAATTCAATTTTTAGCAGCTACCTTCGTATTTATGCGAATTAAATTTGGAGTAAAGTGGTACACATTGCATGCAAACACCTTTTTGAGCACCACAAGGGCCATATAAATATGTATATGGTCTGTTTAAGGGTAGTGTGCACTATTGTTGTTCATGTATGTTTTTGCTTTTTACCTACTTTGGTTCTGCCCTGTCCCGGATTTGCAAGTTCTATGACAATTTTGCAGCTTTTGTCTCTTGCCGAGCTCGCAAGTTTTTATTTATTTCGTTGTATTATTCTCAAATAATGTCTCACCAATTGTTTACACTCTGATTCATGCTCGCACATGTTCTAAAGATTCGTAAGATTTGATCAAACGTCTACATGCGGTTTTAAGCTATCAGAACAACAAAGAAATTTTAAATGAAGTTCAATTTCCGAAGTTGGGTCAAAGAAGCCGGTATCCTTTTTAAAGTATGCTCAATTGTCCATCAGATGTACAGACAGAAATAGATTGAATGTCTCAAAGTTATCAATCGATATACGGCTCATTGTTCTGAATATAGAAACTTAATGTGATTCGCTTGAAATAAAGTTGAATAGTTTTACGAATCACAATGTACGCCGCGCTAATTGAAAAAAAAACATAGACAATTTTCTTGTGACTGAAATTAAAAAAAACAGCAAAACTCAAGCTGAAATAATGACCCAGATAATAGAAAGTGTGTTCGTACTGTCTCTATTTCACGCTTACACAGGAAAAAAAGTACAAGCCTTTTAGTTAACAAGTGCTATAAAATTTTGCCCGTAAAGCCTTCGCTCGAACATTATATTATCGTTAGACAATGGCAAAGTTTTAATCTTGCATGTTTAATTCTTAATTTTCATATTGCACGTCTTCAAGCACAAAGTTAACAAATGTGTACCTCCAAATGTGCGCGTGTTGTGTTTGTTGACAATTGCGTTTCCGTGTGTTAACAGCTGAAAACTGAATTGACTTAACGAAATCAACTTGACTTTTAAAAATATAAACGCCAAGTATTTTGAATTCAGCTTTAGGTATTATTTAGATTAGGAAAAATAAATGAAAACCACTTTTGTATATATTTTTAATAAATAGATGTTGTCATATTTTCCCTGTCCGATTCTAGTTGGATTCCTGTAAAGACAAGTGAAATTTCATTTACATTTACAAGCGATTGCTTGTGTGTTGACATTAATTTGGTTAATTATTGGACCGAAGAAAACGAAGTAAAATTGTAATTAAGAACCTATTGGATTAATTTTAGTATGCATATATTATAGATGAAAATACTCAGTGCAAGGTTGCGCAAAATTTAAGCTACATAAAAATGAAAGGGAATTTTTTTCTTAATTTGTTTAAACCCACGAATGATGAAAAAGCATGAGATAATGCATATAACATCATCTACTGTTATTAATTCTGTTCTGTCTTGATAAAGAAGAATGGGAAAAAATCTCCTGTTAAAGCATTTTGGTGAGTGGAAAGGCTATAACAATATTTTCCTTACAACAACGCATGTATTTTTTAAATGAACCAAGTATTACGAAGCGTTATATATATATATATATATATATATATATATATATATATATATATATATATATATATATATATATATATATATATGTTCACGTAGTAATTCATATGAAGTAGTACGACTTTTATAATATTATTGACAATAAAAAGTAGTCGTGCTTTTCATTTCTCATTACGTATGAAGAAATCCAAATTTCCGATTTCAATACTCGTAAAATATTTATTAATAATTTATTATAATCATTGCAGAATTTTTCGAAAATATCGAATTTTGTTTTGAATTGAAAAAGAGATTAAGTTGATACAGCCATAATTTATTCATTGAGGTGGCAATGTCAATTGTAATCACTTTACAGTAACTTGCTTTAGTGATTTGGGCAAAGGAAATCATTATAATTTTACCCACCAGGAATTAATTTTAAGAAAACCATTTTAGCTGTTTCACTAAACTACGAAAATCTTTCAAAACTTATTTATTAAAATGATGTGGAAATATAGAAAATATTTTTAACTCATTTAAACTTTTTTGTTGGTGGAATATCTATTTAAAAAATATCACTGAAAAGTAATTTTTAATATCACTTAAATCTTATTCCATTTATTAATTTTATGTAGAATAAAATGCACTTAATATAGCTTAAACACACTGCAGAATTGTTATGAAATATAAACTTTCTAGAGAACACTGAAAAATACATACAAGACAAATGTAATAGTTTTTACTGAAATATGAAGTGTTTTATGTGACTTTATTTAAAATGCTTCAGACTTTTAAAAATGTGATATAAGAATAATTATCTTCAGCCATTAAATTCAATAATGACATTAAATACTTCAACATTGATCATTATGGTAGATATCGGCATAATATATTGGCCTGGTGTTAAGTTCAAATTATCGTTATTAGTAAATTCATTTAAATTATAAAATAAAGAATATAATGGCAAAACATTTTTGTTTAAATATTGTCGGGAACAAAGCGACGGTTTTCTAGTATGATAGTATCGAGTGTTTGTAATTATTCTCAAAGATAACTACATATGCACATCCTTCATTTCCTGTTTAAAATCTTATCTTAAATAATCTGTTTTCTCCTGAAAACCATTCATAATATCTTTTAAATTCTAAAAATTAACTATTTTAATTTGAAAATGTTGAAGAGGCACTTTTCCATTTCTTCCTTTAAATTTAATCATGAGAACAGATTATTTAAGCAAGACAAAATTAACTTGAATGTTTAACAAAAAATATTTTTTTAAATTCAACATTTATCCCAAAATATATCGATAGAAATTAAACGGTCGTTATTTGTGTGGTCCTTGATTAAAATTATTTAAATTACGTTTGCGATTTTGATATAAACGTAAATCATTATATATATATATATATATATATATATATATATATATATATATATATATATACAATTGTAATGAGTAAAAATTAAGTGTTATTTAATGAAGAAATGGCTGCGTGACTCTGCTTTCTTGGGGTTACAAACACAGAAGCAGATGTGCTTAGGTTCGATACCTGTCCACATAGAATTCTGGAAAGTACTTTGTGTCCTCAATAAGGATGAAACCACTTTACTCTATGTAAGAAATGATCATTCGAATAACATTTATGTCTGAATTGTAACTTCATGTATATGGGTGAAATAAACGTAAATTGAGGGCGAAATAGAACTGCGTTTAAAAAGTAAAATAATTTTTTTACAATAAGATCTTGCACGCCGTAATATAGCTTCATGAAATACAATTAATTAGACGGTTTTCGACAAGTATCTGTATGTGGTCGTAATTGATTGACGAGATTGACCAAGGTAATTCGAGAGATAACTTTATAAATGAGGCAGTGGTAAAACTCACTAGATTCGATTCGTAACTCAGCACTATTTAAAGGTAAGAAGCAGAGATTGCGCAAATATGCTTCGGAATTCCACTTCAGTAAATAAATAGGTATATTGTATTAAGAAAGGCCCAAATTGGCAATAGAAGGTCGAGTAATGCAGTTAGGCAGAATTAGAATGTCTGGCAAAATCTGTATAAATATTTTTAAGTGGCCTAACTGACTGAACTGCAGACTCATTACTTTTTGTTATGGACATTTGATTGGCTATGTTTAAACACTACTATTTAGCTTTTGTCATATGTATAAATTTATGTGCTTACTGATTTAACGCACTCAGAAACTATTCCGATAAATTTCTGTGAACTACTGAATTATTGTAGAATTTTACATAATTTCGACTACACAAGATATAAACGGCATAAATATTTAGAACTATTTGTTATTTGTACATTTTATTTAATTTATATTGTATGTGGCAGTTTATTTAAGTGATTTCTCCTTCACTTGGCTAACTAGATTTCGTAGAGATGGCGAGTTTTTGTAGGAACTATTTTTAATATTTTAGTGTTAACTTCTTGCTTATAAGTTTAAACATTGAATTTTTAAAACGGTTATAGAATTTATCTATGAAGAATTAGTTGGTGAGGCTATATGGGCCGACGATGGATTTTACATTTTCAATCTATAAGACACATCACGAAAAAAAATTGCAGTGCCTTTCTTATTTGATGGGACAGGACGGTCTTTCTAGTGGGACTGGGAAGACAATAATGGGTTTACATTCTACAAGATTGCCATTAAGGTGCCGGGTGCAGGATGGTAGTGCAAAGTATGATGGTTAAAAGGTATTTTTCATTGCAGGAGTTATAAGAAATTAACAAACTATACTTTTTTCAGTAATATTTCCAAGTTTTATAATCTCTAATTTGATGTAATATTATTTGTTCTAGTATCAATTCAAGTTCCTTATAGAATGCACAAATTATTACAAACTTTTTACAATATTAATGTAATCTACCGACTAATTGCTAATTTTCTATTTTTTTCCATTTTTTTTCTAATAATCTTACTATTTTACTGAATACTCAATATTCACCACGGTGCATATTACAACTGATGTACAAACAATAACTTATCCCCTTCCTATCCTATGAGATCATTATTTAATATCTTGTTAAACGAATAAAGTGCAAAAGATTGGGTACACGTGTGAAAGAGTAATTGAAATTTTACTTTGACGCACGCAGCCATACAGGTTATATTATTTGACTGTTAACTTATGGCGTTTACCTCTGAGGGAATTGTTATATTGTTAATTTAATTCCTCTTATATGGGCGTACCCTTTCGAGTAATTTTATTTAAACTCTTGTATCTACACACACACATATATATATATGTATATATATATATATATATATATATATATATATATATATATATATATATATATATATATATATATATAACACATATCTTATAAACAGTCGCTTCTTGATAGGAGATCACTTGTTGAGTTTAATCGAAGGCTTCAGAATAAAATCTAAAGTTTGAATTAATACCTGCCAACATTTCTTGGGTGTCAGAAATTTACTGTCGGCAAAGAGGCACGGCAAGCAGCCAGAAATATGCAAAATAAAAATATTTCCAGTGGACGAAAAAAAACAAGTCAATTTTCTGTCACTCAAAAAATTTCAAGTTCTTTTCGCGTTAATCTTTTGTACTAAAATCTTAAACTCTTTAAATTTCCAGGAGAACTGCTTGACTTTTGCCTCTATTAAATGGTTCATACTGGTCCGGTCACTCTGAAGCCGTCCACAAATAATTTCTCCGAAAATGCTGTTGAACCAAGTTTTGCGGATTTTTTCCCAAATATTCAGCACTAAATTTCTTCGGACAAGTTCTGAAAAATACCCATTGCTTTTTTACATTCAATAAATAAGTGAAAGCCATATCAATGGAACATTCATATAAAGTACACCTTGACATTTAACAATTGTCAACAGCGTTACAAAGTGATTTTATTTAATGGCTGGAGAATTGGTAAAACGACGCTGCGATAAAAACAAAAGATCAATAAACTAATAAGCATTAAAACAAATCGCTAATATTCGGATGGTCATTTCAGGAAAACGAGAGAAATGATGGAAAACTAATTAACCATATTAGAATCAAAACCGGTTTCGTTTAAGTTGGTAATATTACGGTAAAAATAGTCAGACTGGTTAAATTATCTAAACCAATGATTTCAAATTTTTCTTTACACACAAATTGGACTTCTTTATTGAACCAGTACAACTATTAATGTGTTATCCGTTAACGTTTTCCTTGAATAATTATTCCACGAACTGGAAAATTTTTAGAACCCTTTTGGATTCTATTCAGTAATTAGTTAATTTGAGTCTGAAAATAAAAATGAGAAATGTCATTATAACAACATAAAATAATAGTACTTCCAACATGGCATCATTAAAAATAGTATTTAATTGAAGGAAATATTAACGATATGATTAAATGACCACTTATTGCGCGAAAGTTAATAACTATATTTTAAATCAAAGTCGCGAGCTTGATAAAATGACAGAGTTGTGGTACCAAGTTAGAATTTTAGGTAAAACAATGCCTTATAGGTTCACTTGAAAGAAACATTAGCTAACATCATCAGTTACTATATGACTGAAAATTTTCTGTAGCGTACGGAAGTTTTCTCAGTAGTTAGAATAAAAGTCTCCAAAGCAATCTTGCTTAGATTAAAGACCTGGTCGAGTCAAATTTTCGACAATACTTGAAAAGTTTCCAATAAAGACGAGACCAGTCTGTTGGATAAATTACCTTTATTTCAGTATACAATAATTAGATTATATTGAAGATTATATATATATAAAGAAATTTGTGTTTATATCAGACTTGCCGCTTTGATTTTAAAAATTTTCATCAATGCCCGTGCAATCAATGATTCTTAAATTATATGAATTTCAATTAACTACGACTTACCCGTGCAGTCTGGTCTCTATTCAGTTATGACAGATTTGGGGTGGCTAATTAAAAATTTATGCCTAAATTGATGCCATATAAGCTTCATCTGAAGGAAACGCCAACCAAAAGCTTGTGTTAGTATTTGACCGAATATTGTGTGTATCCTACGGCAGGGATTCACATTGGTTAGAGTATCAGACTTCGAAGCCGACTCGACCAAGTTTGAGCCCTGTCCGTGGCAAATTCTGTCCGTATTAGAGGACTAAGCAGGTCTACTGTATGAATCGCATTTTCTACGCTATACAATGCCTAGTTTGTAATACAAAAAGTAAACCTAATGGGATTGGTGTTTCTATCAATCTCGCAACCTTTATTTACATAATTATTAGCGATATGTTTTAATCGGTAAACTTGGAAATTGACACTTTCCACAGTTAAAAATCAAATTCTCAGCAGTGTTGCATTCTTATTTTAGAAAGACATTCATTTGAATTTAAATAGATAAAACTATAAGAATCTCAATATTGTGTCTGTCCTTTTTTTAGCTCTCATTTGCTCAGGTATTTCTGAAATTTCTTCGAAATGGAATACATCACTAGATGTTTGCTTTATATTCTTTATGCTGTCGACATTTTTCACTTGAATAAAAGCATGCTGCTTTAACAAAAGATTCTCAAATGTTCGATAAATTCTTATTTCATAATAATTTGAATTAATTTGTGTACGTATATATGATTGTAAGTATTAGTGAATTTATTCGCGTATGTATGCAAACACAAACGTTCCCAAATGTGAATGCGATACTGCTGATAGGATTTGAAGCGTAAATGACAGTATTTACTTTATATATATATATATATATATATATATATATAATATATATATATATATATATATATATGTATATATATATCACAAATATTAACCTATTCTATCTTTAAATATTTATTTCATATTTCGAGACAAATTATGCAATTGAATTTTTCCGAAAAAATTATCATTTATTCTGAAAAACTAATTAGTTATTTTTGTTGAATAACGTATACAGTCAAGGTCACTATGCAATATTGAATGGAGTATATATATATATATATATATATATATATGATATTTCTGTTATGAAAAATGTGAAACAGTTCATCTGTAGTAGCCAAATTGTTAGACAAAAATGTTAAAAATATTTCATAACTCATTTAAAATTATTTCAGGTTAGAAAAGAGTAGTCTAAGTTATTTTATTGATATTCAGAACAAATTGAAATTTATAGGCAAAAAGGTCTTGCGTAACTATATTCATAACAAAATTTCCAGTGTTTCCTTTTTAAATTTCTTATTTCTAAGAACACGTTGTGCATGCTTCTTACCTATGCAATTCATGCGATTGCATTGTTTAAAAGGCAATTTATAACCACAGTCTTTTTATTAAATTTGAATTTCCACACATTTTTCCAGTTTACTGCTATGGATATACGATATAAATCACAGGTTTGCCTAAAATTGATTTTTGTTTGGAGCAAATGTTTACGCAAATCCTCTCTCACACACGGTTTTATAAATAATTGAAAACAGATCAAAATGTCGGAATAATTGAATTAAGATATAGTCTAAGCTTCGTTAATTAAAATTATGCCTGCAAAGCGGATAAGAAAAACTTGTGCATACTAAAAAGTAAAAATTTTAAACATGTATAAATAAATACATTTAAACTGGTAAACTTAGAATACAAAAAGCGTTTAAAATAGGGTTGAATCAATAATGTACTGTATCAGTTATTACTAACGTGTGAATTGCCGAATGATATTACAAAGATTAGAGAAAGCACTTCGTCAATTACACTAATTAAATTTGATCAAAATATTTCTGAAAACAGAAATGTCAATCTTTGAAACGTTTGTCCAATTAAGCCATCATCAAGTCTTCTCGACAAAGATAATTTAGAGGTTTAGGCTAACATATTTCGAGTACAAACCATTCGGCAGTTCCAAAATTAATGCATTTTGAAATGCGATAAGCGAAGCCATTAATGAAAATCAAACATTAAATATTTAAAACAAAATTTTCAACACAAATGAATTGGGCGAATAATTTTGTCATGAATTATTTTAGCAACGTCTTTCCACACTGTTCCTGATCGGCATAACATTTCGGATTTTCAGGTTCATCATATCAAACTGAAATTGGCTCACTCTGATGAACCATAAATTAGAAATACCTATTTTTTAATGTTCAAAATTAAATTAATTTATAAATATATGAAAGCATATAATATTTAATATAAGGTTGGTGCTATCGTTTCCTAAAATTTTAGTTTGATTATTATAGATTGAAAGCCATCAATCGAAATATCGATTTTTTATATTAGTATGACACCGTAATTCTTCGATCTAACCTTTAAGGAGTTATTATCTATTCAATTATTTAACCATTTTTTTCATTTAAACAATAAGTATATTTTCCACCGATTGTTCTTAAAATTTTATTCTAAGAAAGTAATTAATACCTTTACTCTTACACCAATTTTATAGTCAATTTTACATTTTTTGATTCATTTCACATTAAATTGTTATTTTATTTATTTATAATTATACATGTTCATTTGCACTTTCTTTTATACATTCTTCTGGTAATATAAATATTTCTTTGTTCATATTATGCATTTGAATTGAAAATGCACAATTTACTTTCAATTAACTAATTTCAATATTTCCTTGATTTCATTTAAAGTTTACTTTTTATATTATAATTTTCTCAATGCTAACATGAGTCAACTTGTGATTCCAAATCTAATGCTTAAATAAATTTTCACTTACTTCAAACTGCTTACTCCGCAGAAAAAATATGCTTATGAATAGAATTATGTAATTTTAATGAACAAATCAATCATGTATTTAAGCTTTTATATATTGTAAAGCAGGAGCAAAAGGCAGTAAAAATATTTTTTCGCCGGAAGTAAATTAGATTGTATTATCTGCTTTAAACCCATAAATACGCCTGATTTGGGAGTTGGTTTATATAAGTTCAACTACCGCGGAACCTCTATGCGTTTTAATTTTCATTTTCATCAATCGGCTAGGTTTGTGTACACAGCGTGCTGAGTAGCTATTGATTTTGAATAAATTTAAAAAATCTTAATTTGTTTGATTGCAGGTAGCTTTATGTCTATCAAGCATTTTGCTGCATAAATAAAGTTGAGTTGTGTATCAGACATCACAGGAATCGATGCTTTTTTTAATTTATCAATTTATTTGCCAATCCAAATGACAGACGCATAAAGGTAACTGATATAATAATGAAACATCGATTTAACTTAATTTTTACGTGTTGCTAGACTTCAAATATAAACTCCTGTCGATACAATGCAAGAGAAAACCGCCCATACTAAGTTCACCTCTACTAATTAAACTTAAATTAATTAAAGCAGATAGCACAAACATATTTAATTTGGAATATTAGCAAATCGTTTCGCAGGTCTCACTGCAGGTAGATAAATGGTTATACATTTTACAAAAACGAATGACTTCGTATATTACACATTATATTTTACCTCACCGCATGTTCGCAAGGTCTATTTTTTCCACCTTATGAAAGCACAAGTCTGCAGATTGCAGTGTTTATCACACAATTTTATGCAAAAATTTTGCCATTATTCATGATGATAGTGATTCCGTTTTATCAGTTTTATTTTCTACAATTTGTGTACAATTCGGTCGAGTGTGAGCTGACGCTGTTCCATTGAGTGCTTAGGCTGGCCTTGATGCAAACATTGTCGTTTGTTTGCATGATTCGTGACAAGTATACAGAGATTTCATGATGTTGGAGCTTTGAATGTTTTACATAAAGGATTTCTCGCGTTTATAATCATTCTTCGGACGTTGTGTTCTGTGGAACTGGAAGTTCATTCAAGTG